>CAUYTI010001558.1:0-33587 GCA_963575145.1 Galago senegalensis
AAAAAAAAAAAAAAAAAGTACTGAAAGAGGCACAAGAGATACCACCTAAGACCTCAAGTTGCCATACAATTACAGAGACCTAATGATTTTAAAAATAATAAAGATCAATTTAGATCGTGTGGAAAATGTGGCTGAGTAAGAATTTTGAGCCAAGGATCAGCTGGAGATGACCTGGAAAGAACCAGGAGGGGCCACATGATGAGGATTTGTGATTCTGATATAAATTCCAAGGATTTATATAAAGGAATATATAGGAATTTGGATTATATAATAAAGGATAAAGGAATTCGGATTTATATCTTGCAAAATGATGGGGAAATTCTGAAGGATTTTAAACTGGACAGTGATTTAATGATATATGCACTTTAAACCTATCAGCCAATATTGTGAAAGATGAAATAAAAGGAGATGGGGAGCAAACCACTGTCGATTTGGGGGCCACGTACAGGTACAAAGAAATGAGAATTCTTAAAATCTGAGACGATGTGGGTTGTCAGGACCCATAGGTTATTCCCACTACAGTTAAACTCTTCAAAAGTCATTGTAATGTTGAAATTCCAAAACTTGTCCATTGTACTATTAATTATTTAGCATTTTCTGAGGACTGGACATCTGCCTACCATTGTAAGAAACACAAGACTCAGAACCTTAAGCTAGGAGGAGGTATGTCATTCATGTTCCAAAGTATCTCTGGTGAGTTTCCAAATTAATTTAGTCCAAATGTCCACACTGCTGGAGCCCCTTTTAGGTGGGAGGTCAACTGACATCTTTATGAATACTTCTAGAGATGGGAGCACAGCACCCCCTCAAAGCAGCCAGTTTAGTTGTGGAAAAATCAGTATCTTGAACGTATTATTTTACCCCGCTGGTCTCTGTTTCCTGATGGAGACAGAACAAAATTTATCCCCTTTCTACACAAACCCCCTTTCCCATACACACAGATCCCTGCCCTGAGGACTTGATACACACAAGGTGACCCTACCATGACCTTTCTTCCCCTGGGTCCCCTGGGAACTGGGCTTGGGGTTTTTCTGCATCTTTCTTGGCATGTGATAACAGAACTGGTTTCCAGGTGGAAGACTCTTCAGCACATTGAATTAGCAGGCTTTAAATCATGATGACTTGAAGCAACAGATGAAGACGCAGCAACAGGTTAGAAGTGGAAGTTTTATCATAGATATTGCTGGCTGAACCTCAAGTTCAGACACATGACTTTCTCTACATGTGTAACACACGAGGCAGTCGGCTCTTTCCTCCCAGACATCGCTGCACCATTTCCACTCTGGGTCTCACCCTGAAGTGAGTCTCTCAGGCACACACCAGTCACATGCTCAGTCCTGCAGCATCTGAGGGGACCCACAGAGACCAGAAGCACCTGTTTCAGGTACTATATGTATATGTATTTATATATAGATATTACTATGCTATGAAAAGGATATCTATTCCTCTTTACCAAAATAAGAAAAACAGAATACTCTTGCCTACTTGAAACACTGGCCAAATAGATATAAGCTGTATCCTCAGAACCAGACACACAAAATGAGGCACTTAATTCTCCAAATATCTCCAGTCACCATGTTTAGTGGCATATTCTGAAATCTGAGATCTCATGCCAGCAACAAGCAGTAAGCAAGAATCTTCTGTGTAAATAGTGGAATGCAGCTTGTTGGACTGATAAGCCACCAGCTGCATTTCACTCACCAGGAATTTAAAATCTGAAGGCAACCATTACTCAAGATGGCCATTCATGAAACAGGAAACAGATGATACCTTGGCACACTTCATGGTCACATGCTCCCCATGTGACTCTTCTAAAGACTCAAGACAAAGAGAGGAAGAGGAGAGGAGCCTAAGAAGGGTGACAACTGGCTCACAGGCAAGGGACATGCTGGGAGAACTCTGAGAGGTATTGCCTAGACATGGGAAGACCTATTTGGGAGCAGGAGCTCACTCCAGGCTGAATAGCCTCCTCCCTCCCTCAGCCTTGAGAATGGCACAAGGCACAAGGTCAGGCCAAGTTCATCATTAGAGCCCTTGCAGCCAACTCCCCTTATCACCAGCAGCTGGTTCAGCAATTGGGGATGGCAGGAACAGTGATAAAAGGGACTACCTCAGAAGCCCAAATGACGAGTTTGAAATGGAAGATCGGGAGAAATCTGGGTTATAAGTAGGAAGTTAACTACATGGTGCGACTCGATAGAACTTTTGTTAACAATCTCTTCAGCATGAGTCCCTCCACCAGGCACCTTACACCACTATACCACCTAGCACTTCCAATATCACCAGGAGATGGGGAATAGCACATCATCTTATAGAGAAGGAAGGATTCAGACTGAAACAAGTTAACAATGGCATCCGCCCAAGGTCTGCGCCTCCCTCAAACTCTATCCTACAATAGCTCAGTGTCTAAGTGAAACCAAAATAAAGTTCCTCCATGGCCTGAAACACCAAGATGAGATTCAGTTTTGGAGGGTTCTAGACATCCCTGGGGAAACACTAATAGGCTCACTTTAAGACAGGCTGAGGTACCTGGGAGACTTGCTCTCAGAGAAGACCCTGACACTGAACCCAGAAATAGGTGGTGAGCTATCTCCTGTCTTAGACAAGACAAAAAGCAAAAAGATTCTACACTTACACCTAACAAGTATTTACCGAGGATTTATCTCAGGGGGCACCATGCTGGGGCGTGCCTCTCAAACCAGCTGTGGTGAGGGACTCATGTGTTTCCATTCATATAATTTACAATCTATTTCACGGTCCTACCACATATAACTCACATGCAGCTTGCACGACAAACAAGCCCCCACATGAGATCAACACAACCCAAACTTGCCCATATTCTGCTCACAGCCATGAATGGGGTGTAGTGGCTCATGCCTATAATCTGAGCACTCTGGGAGGCTGAGGCCAGTGGAAAGCCTGAGCTCAGGAGTTTCAGACCAGCCTAAGCAAGATTAAGAGTCTGTCTCTACTAAAAATAGAAAAATGACCTGAGTGTTATGGCAGATGTCTGCAGTTCCAGCTACTAGAGAGACTGAGGCAAGAGGATCTCTTTAGCCCAAGAGCTTGAGGTTACTATGAGCTATGATGATGCCAGGGCACTCTACCCATGGCTACCGAGTGACACTTTGTCATTCATTCACTGAATAAATTCTTCTACTTAGTTTCTGGTCTTATCTCCTCTCTAAGCAACAGCAGACAATTCTAGGACTGGAGGATTAGGCTGGGGGACCAGGGAGGGGCCATCCCTTGTTAAAATGGTTAGGCAGATACATGATAGTGCCACCTCCTGTTGTCCTATTAGTAAACTCAGCCACTTTTATAGCTCTAGTAAAAACACAGTAAAGTATCTGGGTAAGCCTTAGACCTGGGTTTTATATCAGACTCCCCAACTGATTCAAAGTATAACTTTCACTTATACATGACTAACTTTTTCCCTAAGAGCAAAGGTTTGTACCAGGCAGCCACCAAAGCCCAGGCTCCTTCCAATTTCCAGGGCCCATGCTCCCTTCCTAGACTATGCCCAGGACTCCTCAAGTTACATCACCAACAATCTCTCCCACCAGTGCCAGAGCCATTCATTCAGCCACCATTACCATCTCCCAGAGAGCTACAGTTTAAACTGGCTGAGAGGGGGCTCCAGAACAGCATCGCTTCCCCCATATAAGTTAACAGCAATGTCATCCTCCTGCTGATCAGCCCCTAAACCTTGGAGCCATTGTTGATTTCTCCCTGTATCTCACAGTCCACTTCTGGTATGTCAATTAAAAAATTCAAGTCTGCCTATTAGAATGTATCCAAAACATCACTACCACTTATTATCCCCACCTCCCTGACCCAGGCTACTGCCTTCGCTGGTTCCACCTATGCCCCTGGCTGCCTGCTCTTCCTCAATAGGCAGAATGATCCTGTTCAATCTTAGGTCAGGCCCTCCTCGCCCAGAACCCCCCAATACCCCCCACCTTACCCTAGAGCCAAAGCCAACAGCCTAACCAACCTGCAGAGCCCTGCACACTGACTGGTTCCCTGCTGCCCCTCCCGTCTTGTTTTCTACCTTTTGCCTCCTTCTGTTCTCTGCTCTGGTCACACTGACTTCTTTGCACACAGGGCTTGTGCACTTGTTCTCTCTGTCCACCATATTCTTCTTTCATCCCTGCATAACTAGCCTCCTCATTTCTTCCAGGAAGTTGCCCAAGGGTCTCTGTTCCCCTAACTTCTCAGGCTCCCTATATCCTACAATCCATACCTCTATTCCCTGCTTTTCATTTTCATTCTTAGCAATTGAAATTATACAACTATAACTTGTCTACAGTCTGTCTCCTCACCCAGAACTTATTTTTTATTTTTTAGAGACAGAGACTCACTTTGTCACCCTCAATAGAGTGCCATGGCATCACAGCTCACAGCAACCTCTGACTCTTGGGCTTAGCCGATTCTCTTGCCTCTGCTTCCCGAGTAGCTGGGACTACAGGTGCCTGCCACAACACTTGGCTTTTTTGTTGTCATTGCAATTTGGCCGGGGCTAGATTCGAACTCACCACCCTCAGTATATGGGGCTAGCACCCTACTCACTGAGCCACAGGTGCTGCCCAGCCCCACCCAGAATTTAGGCTCTACAAGGGTATATCTTTGCATTGCTCACTTTCTACCCCCAGTGCCTAGCACAGGGTAGGTGCTCAACACTCTTATGGAAGGGCAGAAGAGCTCTGTGGGTCACTGGTCTGGCTGGTCTAAAGTCCTCACATTGTACCTTCTCCATTTGCTCACCAGACCCAGGCAGCAAACACATCAGTGTCTAAGGGTGAGATTCTGGCAGGTGGCAAAAAGGGCTGCCATCTGTCCCTGGAGCACTGTTTCAGAGGGGCTAGGTTGTGGAGAAGTTTACCCCTTATCCCTTAAAATCCTCACCACTGACCTGGCTTCCAAAGCCGCTGTTCTGCACCCTCCTCTCTGCAAAGAGAAACACCCTTAGGATGGGGTTTTTAAGACTTAATCCTATGTAAACCCTTCAGCTGTTTACCTGAATCCCATTTAATCTCCTATAGAGATACCTCCAAGTCATCAGCTCTCAAAGAGTCAGAAAAAATAAAGACAGTTCCTCTTCTGAAGATGTTTTTATTGCTCTTGCTGCTGAGAAAACAAGCTTTAATTTCTATCAAGAGAAGTGCAAAGCAACAAAGCAATTATTTATAGTCTCCCCACACACACATGCCACCCATTATCTAACCACAGCTTCCCCAGAGCATTTGATCTCCAACAGGCGAAGGGTTTTATCCACTGAAGTGCTCCTCTGAACAAAGATCCTGGGCCCCAGCTGCAGCTGCATGTGTGGACCTGCTTGACCTGCTACTTGTCCCCACCAGGAAGAGCATGAAATGCACTCAAAGCCAGAGTCAAATAAAAATGGGATTTTTCTCAAGAGGGATTTGAGGCCCACAAACCAGCCACTGAGGGAGGGGGTTCATTTCTGCAGTTAACAGAGGTACCCGTTTTATCAGTCCCCCTACAGCCGCAGTCTCTCTGGAAGGAAGAGGACACCCCAGAACCTTTGGGGAAAAAGCAACATTTGCAGGGCCCATTGTTTGCCCTGTGTTTCTGGGACAAACAGATTCTGGGACAAGAATCCACTCAGCACTTCTGGGAAGCTGTTCCTCCTGAGTGCTGCTGGTGTCAGGGGGGGTTATTCCCTTCAGACATCTAGGGAATCCATCGTCACTGAGTGCTTACTGCATGCCCAGCACTTTGCTCAGCTCACAGCATTTAATCACCACAAGCCAGGGAGAGAGAATTAACAACCCCATTTACAAAATGGGGAAAGGCGATTTAGAAAGTTAGAGAACCTCCCCCAGGTTGACATAGCTTCAGAAAACCAATAGAAACTGGATTTGAACAAGCGTGCCTGGCCCCAGAAGCTGCACACTTGACCACGGGCTTCTTCCCTCTTGATTCCCACATGCCACACCCCCTTATTTTCAATACTGAGTCCATGATACTACAAAGAGGCAGGCTGGAATTCTTCTCTGCGTGTCTGGTGGCAACAAAAACACCGACAGTGAAAAAACCTGAATGTGAATTTTTATTAGGAGTACAATTTACATGCCCAGATCAATAGTTGATGTTAAAATATGTAAATAATGACTGAGGAGGAAGAAATTTTTCCCCTAGTTATACTTTCAAAACAGGTTGACATCTCCAGAACACCCAGATTGACACACTGGAGCCGCTGCTAATAGAGGAGTCTGCTCAGGACCTTTCCTCTGAAGGCACCATCGGCCCCTGTCATGGAATCCCTGTAGCCCAAGCATGTTTCAAGTTGTACTGTCTTTACACAGCTAGCCTGGTCACCCCAGGCCCCCTGACTTTCTCCCCAGGGTAGAGTAATACTCAAGAGCTTTTCAAAAGGAAAGAGTGGGTATGAGGAGTCCTTGAAGAGGCAGCTGCAACGAACCTGAGGGGAACAGCTAATCCAAACTCTTCACCCTACAGGTGAGTATGCCGAAGGCTGGAAAGTAGAATGCCTCATCCCAGGTCACAGAGCTCCTCCATTGAGAAAAGCACGATGGACTAGGAACACAGATGGCCCAAGTTAGGATCCAAAGCAAGCTTACCAAGTGTGCTCTTTAGGTAACTTGCCCTCTCTACTCTCAGGATCAATGGGAAGAACGTTTAGGCCCAACCTCACACAGGGCTGCTATGCCAGAGAGAGAGAAGCAGGCGTCATGCCTGGCACATAACAGGTGCTAAATAAAATGGTAGACTTGTGTTTGTTATTACTAGCAGTATTTGTGGTTTTAATTGTTAGGAGAAGTTACCAGAAGCATTATAGGCAGTAGTTTTAGATAGGACAGAGAACTTACTCTCTCATCTAATCCTCTGTTCCCTAAGGACATGGATGGAACGCACAGTAACTTGGTCATAATGACAGTAACAGCAACTAACATTTACTACAAGAATGATCTAAAGCTATTAGTGAATCTGAGTCGCTAACAATAATACTGAGCTACCCATGTTTACGTTTGAAGTATCAAACCAAATAGTCCATAAATTGTTTCTTAAATATTTCTACCAGCTCCTAAATCCAGCTGAAAAGCTGACCCCTGAAAAAAATAAAATAAACTTAGAACAGTGGTTCTCAACCTGTGGGTCACGACCCCTTTGTAACAGTGAAAATACATCCTGCATATCAGATATTTAAATTACGATTCATAACAGTAGCAAAATTACAGTTATGAAGTAGCAACAAAAATAATTTTATGGTTGGGGGTCAGCACAACATGAGGAACTGTATTAAAGGATCGCAGCATTAGGAAGGTTGAAAACCACTGACCTAGAAGGACAAGAAAACCAATATACCAAAGGAAACTCTCTTCTGACCACACAGTTGAAAATTCTAGAATCATTTAAAATGTATATGTTCAGGAGGGGGAAAGGCTCAGGTGAGCCAAGCTAACAACCTCTCACACCTTGTTTTAAATTTATTCAATCTGTTTTTCTGCCTTTCTTCATTACACAAGGTAAACTAACCGCCCCCAAAGCAGAGCTTTGTTTGACAAGAAAGGGAATTCTGTTGTTTTGAGGTTTTAGGACAGATGTTCTTAAGCAAAGCTGGGCCTTCAATTCACTTGGAGAGTTTTAAAAAAAATAACGCATGGTCTACACACACACACACACACACACACACACACACACGGCATGGATGCCTTTCTAAAGCGTTACAGATAATTTCAGTCTGAAGCCAGGACTGAGAATACCACTGTAGGAGAGCAGGGCCACTGCTCTTTAAGGCACAGTTCAGCGCTGTGACCACGGGGGTCTACAGGAAGAGCTGGCTTGAGTGAGGTCAATAAAACTTTTTTTTTTTAAACTTAAAGGTACTTTCTCTGACTGGGAGATGTCAGGACCCCCCCCAGATAAGTAGCTTTGAGATTCCCAAAGGGCCAGCTGGCAGGAGAAGGTAAGGTGGAGAGCCCCCACACTAACACGCCAAATTCAGCCCTTCCACGCACTCTTCGAAGAGGATAACACCCACAAGTTCAGTACTTGCCTATATGCCAGCAATGAACAATCGGAATTTGAAACCATTTTAGCACCACGGGAGAAAAAAAAAGACAAAATCCCTCAGATATATTTGTAACAAAAGATGTACAACATTTAAATGACGAAAACTATAAAGCTCTGATAAATGATGTCTAAGACCCAAATCAACAGAGAGATTCCTCCATTAGATTTTAAGTACAAGCTCTCCAATTCTCTTATTCTGATGTGCTTCACAAGGATAGTTAACAGGAAAATCCCCCAAACCAAAGTAGCCCCATGGATCTTCCGCTAGAAACAAGCATCTCTAGGTCCCCACCTCTGTGGGGGGCAGCAGGGAAGCAAGCTCCAGGGTAGACTTGCCAGATAGACCACAAGCCACTTTATAGTACAGCGGTGTCCCAAACATTGCATGGAATGTACTTATACTAAAAAGTCAGATTATTCATAGTTTGTCTCAAGTTTGAACTTAACTGGGCCTCCCAGATTTTTGCTGTATCTGGCAACCCTACTCCAAGGCCTCACTGTAGCAAGACTTGGAACAAGGAAAAACAACAGACCTCTTAGGTGTACGTATACACAGTGCCTGACATTTTCCAAAGTCTTTTCTCCCCTTACTCTTTCTCTGGATTTTACAAATGTCTGAGAGAAAAGCAGAACAAGTATCCCCCATTCTCCTCGTTAACCAGACAAAACCAGGCACCCAGCAACAGAGTGAAGGTCACATGGGTCAGGAACACAGCTGGCTTTAATCATTCTTAAGTACACATATTCAATTAGCCTAGTGAGGCTGCCCCTGGCTGCACATTAGAGCCACCTGGGGAGCTGCCAAGACAACAGATTCTGATTTAGTTTGTCTGGAGCGGGGCCTAGGCATCTTTTTTTAAAGACAGTCTACCATGGAAAAACTTAAAGATATATCAAAGTTCATAAGAATAGTGAACCCCCAGGGGAGGAATGGCCCAGGTTCAACAATTACCAACTCCTGGCCAACCTCGTTTGTCATCCTAGTGCTGTCCAATAGAATTTTCTGCAGTGATGGAAATGTTCTGTGTTGTCTAGTAGGGTAGCCCCCAGCCAAATGTGACCATACAGAGCATTTGAAATGTAGCTGGTGTCACGGAGAAACTGAATTTAACTTTTTTAAAGTTAATTTTAATAGCCACTGGTGGATAGCGGCTGCATATGAGACCACACAGCCCAACAATCTCACCTGCTTCTCCTCCCACTATGTTATTTTGAAGCAACATCCAAATTACTTCATCCATATCTTTTAAAGTTTAGTTGTACAGATGATTCAAATGTGAAAGCACCATTGGAAAGCAGTGATTTGTGGTCTCAGTCCACTTGTGCTACAGTGACAAGATACCCGGGAGTGGGTATTTTAGAAAGAAAAAAAATAAAACCTTATTTTCTTACAGTCTGGAGGCTGGGAAGCCCAAAGCCAAGGCTCTGACTGGTCCAGCTGTCTGATAAGGGCTGCTCTCCACTTGCAAGATAATACCTTCTTGCTATAGTGTATAGTATAGATCCTATACTATAAGTACACTATAAACTATATACTATAAACCTCTGGGGGGAGGACACAGAACCTTTACCTGACAGCAAGGCAAGTAGGCTGACTGCTTCTGAGAAGCCTCTTTTATAAAGGCCTTAAGTCCATTCATAAGGGAGAAGCTCGCCTGGATAAATCACCTCATACAGGACCCACCCCTAATACCATCACATCAGCAAGACCTGAAACGTAGAGGGACCACATTCAAACTGCACACTAGCCCATCAAATATTCCATACTGTAACACTGCACTTATTTAGAGGACAGACTTTCAGCAACCTTGAGAACAAGGTTCTCAACCTCAAGTGCATATTCAAAATGTCCAGGCTCCACCTCCAGAGTTTTGATTTATCTATTTGGGGTATGACTCTTATTTCGCCTCCTTTTTTTCCACAAACCTCTCACATGATTCAAATGCATAGCTGGGGCTGAGAATCACTGCTTTAAAGTCTTTCTACATAAAACATGTTCCACAGATGAGAAGAACTGGCATCACTTGAGAGCTGGCAGAATTTCAGGGCCCACCCCAGACTTTCTGATTCAGAATTTGTATTATAATAAGGTCCCCCAGGGTGACACAGATGCACATTAAAGTTTAAGATGTAAACTCTAAAACAGTGGCTCTCAAAGTGGTCCCCACCAGAGGACTCAGGTCACCTGGAAACTTATCAGAAATACAAATTATTGGCCTTACCCTCAATCTCTAGGATCAGAAACCCTGGGAGTGCGGACCAGCATGCTGTATTTTAACAGGTGGTAGATGCTGTTAAATAAAATGATACTGATGTCCTGGAGAACCACTGCTCTGGAGCCTAGAACACATCTCCATTTGACTATAGATCTATAGCTCTAAGCAGCAAGAGATGATTATAAAAACAAGTACTCTGCTTCAAAGAGAAGCTGAAGTCATCCTCAGGCTCCCACGCAACAATTATCCAGAAAATATCTCTTTCTAATGCACAAGAATGCACTGGGAGTACAACAATTATACAGAAAATATCTCTTTATAATGCACAAGAATGGTGGGAAGGAATTAAAGAATAAAGCAAGCAACCTGGGGCCCTTTGGTATAGGACAAACCCTATGCCTCTCATACTTCTTGGAAGAGCATCAGCCACTAACCTGATGTTCATAAAAATGTCCAAAACATTAAATGCTTAAATTGTGTTCTGTACACTCTCCTCAAAAAGGCAACTAAGTTTACATTTAGTAAATATTTCTATTACAACATTTTACATTTCTTTCAAGTGAAAATAATTGCTTACAACAGTCTATTGTTCCTTAAAATGTGGATGAGCAAGAAGAAAGGTTACACCAGGCTGGTACGGTACATAGGACCCAAGACAATTCTCCAGAGCAGGTACTGTTAGGCTTTTTGAGGTCTTGAATTCTTTTGAGAACTAGAGCAAAACTATGAACCTTCTTTCCTTAAAATGGCTATGTGGAACATAAAGAAAATTGTGCATGAAATAGTAGAGGATTCAGGGCCCTAAAACGGGGCTGATGTTGCGGGCACCATTCTGCTGCAGGAGGCAGGCAGAGAGAACAGAGTGGGGCTGTTCTCAGAGGGGTAGAGTCAGACCCAGCCTAAATCCTGGCTTTCTCTCCAACCAGCTAAATCAGAGCCTCAAATTTCTCTTCTATAAAAAAGTAATTGTAGAAAGGGTAGTTTTATTGTTACCATTCTATAAATAAGGAAATTGAAATTTGGAAAATAGATGGGTAGTTAAGGTAAGCTAGTGACAGGGTCATACTTTCAACCTCGATGGCCTTTCCATTGGCCAGTCTATTGCTCGACGGGATGCAATGCTGCCTTCAGACATCTCCAGTGCAGCCAGGCATGTCACCTAGTTCGCCCTCACGCACCTTTAAAGCCCATCTCCTACATGTCTACATGAATTCTACCATCCGTGACCACCTGTCCTCTCCCCAGCAAAGAAGACCTATCTCTGCTTGTAGCTTTATTCCAAGCCAAGAAGAGTTGGTCAGTCCATCTGTTAAGCCTCCATGAATTCTGAATAGAATGAGCTCCTAGATCCATGTCACTGTATTGCTCTCACTCTGTTTAAACACCCATTCCTACTAAAGCAGGAACTGCTGAGAGTAGAGACTGCTTGTGCAAGCACCTAAGTGAGGGAGGGAGGTCAGGAGGGGAGGCCAGCACCATTCCCAGTCTCACAGACAGCACTCCTGCCTGAGGTCCTGATTCACAGCAGAGCAGCCTTTGGGCCTCTACAATGGGGTTTTACCCTGGTATTATTATGTTCACAGGCAAGCCTATCTCTAGGACTAAACTTTAAGCCTTCTGAGGATGCAAAGAAGTTTTGCTACCTTTATGTAGGAAGTACCATGGCCCACATTATATAGGCAGCACAGTTGCTGGCATTGAGACCCTCCATTTTCCTGAAAATCAAGTCCAAATAAAGTAACCTAGATTATAATCAGGAGGGTCTAGGACAGGGGTCCTCAAACTTTTTAAACAGGGGGTCAGTTCACTGTCCCTCAGACCGTTGGAGGGCCAGACTGTGGGCCCCAGGACAAGTCAGCTGCTAAGCAGGACAGGCAGCCCCAGCAAAAACACCCAGCAGGCGGATAAATATCCTAGGCAGGCGGCATGTGGCCCACGGCGACTCCTGGTCTAGGATGAAGACGAATGAGACTGTGACAACGTCAGGAAACCAGGAGCCTAATTCTGCCCATCCAACTTCCAGGAACCTGGAACACATAAACTGGACAAAGTTCAGGTCCGGCAGCCCTCTCCACAGCCACCCAGTCCCTCTAACCACACATATGGTCCCCAACTGCTCCCTCCTCCTATAGCCACAGGACCCCAGCCAGCAGAGGGGGAGGATCCTACAGACACCAGGGAGAGGAAGAAAGAACAAGTAAAGCTATATTTCAAAATGGTTCTCACCAGAGCACTCTGCTCTAAGGCAGGAAGATAACTGAGTTCCCAGTGCGAAGTGAATGTAGCCCCTGCCACGCTTTGAGCCCAGGCACACACTGCCCAGTGATCGGGAGCACCTGTGTGTACACGTCTGTCTACATGTGTGTACACACACTACATACACATGCACACAGCCTCACGGGGCAGCCCAGAGCTAACTTTTGGTAATGAGGTGCCTGCATTGGGTCCTAGCAGTCCCCGAAGTCCTGAGCATTTCAACCTTGCTCCCATCCTTTTAGGGTGACCTGGCAATAGGTTTCCTAGCACTCCCGAGGCCAGTGACTCATAGTCCAGCTCCTGGGGCACAGGAAGCCAGATAGGCAGCCAAAGAAACCCTACACCCTCAGACTGCATAGGTAGGTGATGCTGAAGCCTTCTTGTACCCAAAGTCACATTCACGTCTGACAGTCTGGTCAGAGGAGCTGACAAGGAGAGGCAAGGCACAACCACCTCAGAGAGGCTGCCTGCACCACTGCGTGCTTTGTGACCAGGAGGTCTGTGGCTCTTCAAAGAAGGCCAAGCAGCACTGGAGAGGGGTCTGGGAGGTGATGTGGGGGTGGTGTGAGGAGGAGGTGGATTGTTGGGGACAAAAGGAGTAGTCAGAGTGAGCTAGGAGGCTACACACTGAGGAACTCAGAGTAACAGGTTTTGAGTACTGTAAGTGTGTAAGCGTGTGTGTGCATGTATGTGTGCTTGTGGCCAAAATGTCAATGAGTTAAAAGGATAAAGGGGGAAGCAGAAGCCCCCGGGCCTTTCTGCCCACTTCTCGGGGGTGAAGTCTCTTTGTGTGCAGGTGTACCTCTAGTGCACAGGTTTCCTGCTTTCCTTTTACACCCAGGGGAGCACAGTACACCTACTCTTCCAACTTATGTTTCTACTTAAACATTTATTTTTAGCACCTTTCCTCATTAATATATAAAAATGTGCCTGAAACCTTATAATGGTTGCTTATTATTCCATTATAAGAGGTACAAAATGCCTCTTAGCTGTGCACATTTAGCTTCCTTCCAATATTCTGCAGCTTCCAACCTGGCACTTTGTCTCTGAATTACCCAGGCAGGTTCACCGATGGGATAAACCTGCAGCAGAATTTCTGGGTCAAGGAAAAATCCAATTTCATTCTCATCAACAGTTCAAATGGCATTTACTGAGTACTATGTGCAAGAAAGTGGTAAGAATAAAAGAGCATTTATTTCAGTAAAACTGCAAATAAGCTAGTCTTGGAGACCTGACCCCAGAGTGAAGAGGTCATTATTGAGAGATGGCATAGGGCATGTCTATACTATTTTTTTTCATTTGTGTGTATATACACACATAAATATGCATATGTACACATATATATGCATGCATATATAGATGAAAAATATTAAGTCTGTAACTTAATACATGGCTTACAAAACACTACTGCAGAACAGCTAATTATATGGCATATTTACCCCTAATTTTTACGCAGCATAAGTTTTCTTCACTGTCTTCAGCACAACCCAACGTGTTATAAATTATGTGCATAAGAAATCACCACTTGCGGTTTCAGAATTATCTCCCAGGAGTTGCAAGGATTGCCTGTGGAGGTTAGAACCAAATTAGACTCTTGCCTCAAGCCCACCCCGACCCCTAATACCAGCCCCGGCATGAGGGAGCATTCACCCCAGGCAGTAGCTCAGCTTGCTGTTTTCCCAGCCAGAAAGCCAGGGAGTAGGAAGCAGGGCTCCCCACTTGAGTTCTGATTTCCTGAAAAGCCACATTCTCCTTGCACTCCCTACCCAGGCCCTTTCTCTGCCCCCACCCTTTCATCAAAAGTAAAAGTGTTACTGCAACAGCACACAAGCCTTGGCATCAAAGACCTGCGTTATTCACTGGTTCCCAGAAAAACACTTGTCTGGGACATGGGTTAAGGAGTAGCCAAGAAGAGGTCATTGATCTCTGTCTCCAGAGCTCGGCGGCTTTGGCACGGGGAGGGGCCCAGGCTTTCCAGATGTTCCTCTGAAGGGCTGGGCGGGCGCCAGGAGAGTCCTGCGGTTCTACAAAGGGATGCCTGTTCCCAAGTGTGCACCATGCGAAATGAAATATCTGAAAAGAAAGTGCTCCAAAGTGGGCAGGGCCTTCGGGGAGACTTCTACGGTGACCATCTCTGTCTACCCTCATGCCCTTCACATCCACAGCCACCCCCTCCACACACCCCTACACGCCCCGCCCCTAGCACTCACATGCACACACATTTCTCCCATACTACCAGCTCTGGTTTCTATAGCAACAAAGCAAAAGCCAACAGGGTTTGAAAAAGCAGCAAACTTGCCAGCAACCATCCAGAAGGGCAAGGAAACCAGCCTGGGAAATTCTGGTCTCACCCTGGAAATCTGCCCTCAAAGGAGTGCCAGCCGCTCTGCCCCACGCCCCTCCCACTACAAGGCTAAAAACTAAGCTCTGGGCTCCCCAGGGTATAATCCCCTGCCTCTTGCTCCACCCACCCTTCCTGGAAAGGAAAAGGCCAGAGATACAGAATAACACACTAGGTGGGTTTTTGAGTTATCAGAACAGGCGCAGCCTCTCTATACAGCACGTGGGTGATTGTGGAGCAAAGAAAACACAAGTAACACCTGTGATTTAGTCACTCGCTAAAGAGATACTGAGCACCTACTGTGTGCCTGGCACTATTCCACTTTGCCAGGAATACAACAACAAACAAGTCCGATAAAATTCTTGCCCTTGGAGGAGGGAGGGACTATGGGAAGAGGGAGGGAATCTGGGGGGACCTCACCTAATGTGCATGATGCAATGCTACATCTCAAAACTGTTAAGAAATGAGTATAATTGTGATGGATGTGTTACTTAGTTCAATGTAAACATTTCATGTTGTATATCAAAGCAGTACTCTGAGCCCCATAAATGCATCAATGTACAAAGTTATAATTTAATAAAAAATAATTAATTTAAAAAATTCTTGCCCTGGGGCACACAGATAATAAGGAAACAAACAAACAATAGTGTAAAAAGGCACTAAATGCAATTGAAAAAAAAATCGCTTCAATAACAAAAAATATTCCCAGAGAGTAGAGTACGTATAAAACTAGAGGCAGTAGGATGATGTAGAAAGAAAACTAGACTTTCTATATAATATAGATGTTGTGCTTGAGTTTCAGAATGAGCTTTCATGCACATAAGTCAACTTGCCATCGCTAACGATTAGGAGGTAGGGTGAGGAAGCATCGGTGTGTTCCTTTACCCCAGGAGAAACATGGTGGGAAGCCTGAACATGTCAAATGATTTGCTCCAGATCCACTAAGTTCTATTTCCTGAATGTCTATGTATCAGATAACCACAGAGAGAATATAAAGATGAGCCAGGACTTAGGGGAAGACGCCGCAACACATCCGACCGCCTCTGAGCCAATAATTGACAAAAACATGGAAAAATGTGTGAAAAAACTGAACAGACATTTGGGAAGAAAGATCAAAAACCTGATCTATACAGCACTTGGGTGATTGTGGAGCAAAGAAAAGATTCTTAATATGAATTAAGAGCTTAAATTCACATGAAAAGATTCTTAATATCATTAATAAGCTGAGAGATAAAAATTAAAACTATATGGTACACGACTCACTAGACTGGTAGAAATGTAAAAGTCTGGATAATACCAGATATTCTTGAAGATGTAAAGCAATTAGATTTTGCAACCATGTCTGGTGGTAGCATCGATGGGTACAATCACTTTGGAAAACAATTTATCATTTCTTCATAAAGTTAAACACGCACACACCTGTTGAACCATCAATCCCATGCCTAATAACCTAAAGAAACTATAGAGAGATACAAGCATGCACCAAAATAGAGTATTGTCCCTAACAGCAAAAATTTGAAAGTAACATGAATGTATATGAATAGGAGAATAGATAAATGAATTCTGAATAATGTACAGCAATAAAAATGAATGAATTGCAGCCATACACATCAATATGGATGAACCTCAAAAGTATATTAACTGAATCATGAATTTATATAGGATGACACTATTTATTTATTTAACTTTTTTTTTTATAAATAAGAGTCTCACTCTGTTACCCTGGGTAGCATGCCATGGTGTCATAGCTCATAGCAACCTCATACTCTTGGGCTCAAACAATCCTTTTGCCTCAGCCTCCTGAGTAGCTGGGACTACAGGCACGTGCCACACAACCTGGCTAGTTTTTCTAATTTTTTTAGTAGAGATGGGGTTGTGGGTGAGGGGGTCCTCACTTTTGCTCAGGCTGGTCTCAAACTTCTGAGCTCAGGCAATCCACCCATCTTGGCCTCCCAGAGTGCTAGGATTACAGGTGTGAGCCACCACATCTAGCCACTATCTAACTAAAGCTCAAAAGCAGGTAAAACAAAATAAGATACAGGTGGTAAACATACAGACAGTGAAAGCATAAAGAAGTGTAAGAAAATAATCAATAGAAAATTCAGGATAACAGTTACCTTTTGGAAAGAAAGGGCAAACCCAAGATGAGTAAAGGAGCCCAGGAGTCTGCAAGGGCACTGGAAATGTACTTTTTCTAACCTGGATCATACTACATATGACCCTGAACATAAAAGTTTAGAATAAAAAGAGTGACTGTGTGGGGAGAGGGGTAAGGCTGATTTAAATTAAACTCAAAGGACAGACTAATTCAAGGGAAACAAATCACAAGGTGTATTTTTTTTTTTCCTTAAGTCAAACAAAGCAATCATCATCTGTTTGTTTTCTAAGGCAAAGAAGCCTGGCAGAGACAATCTCATGCAGTATAGGAAATGTTAAATCCAAGGGAGCCTGGTTTGATTTGCATTTTAAAATAAAACCTTTCGTATTTTATTTAGATTTATGTTTGACTGACGTTTTAAAAATAAAAGCAAAATAGGTTCCTCGCCAGGCACAGCCAGGTGTTTCTACTTGGCCCGGTGGTGTAGTGGTCACAAGGGCCATAATTACAGGCAGGGAGAGGTCGAGAAGCCAGAAGGACATCTGTAATTAAGCAGGTGAAGTCTGTCTTCCAAGCTCCAGCCACTCTGCCAGTGGCCCTGGTGACCCCACACCCACCTATTACAGGCAGTTCTTGACTTTCATCCCTTTAGCCTTCAAACAACACAAAGGCCAGACACGCACACTTAGCTAGCAGTCACATGCCCTGGGGGTGCTTTCTGCCTGCCCAGCACGTGAGCCACCTCCAGAGCTTTGCCATTTTTACCTGTTGCCATTTACAACAAACACTCCTTAATTCATTTACCAAGTATTTCCTAAGGACCACTGTATCCTGGCACTGTCTTAGGCCATGAAGGTACAGCAGAGATTAAAATAAACACAGTTCCTGCCTTGCTAGAGCTTAGCTTCTACAGAAAATGTTCATGCAGTTATTTGAGTTGCCTGGTACCCTTTCTTAAAAAACACCAAAACGATGGCATGGTGGCTCACATGTGTAATCCTAGCGCTCTGCGACACAGAGGTGGAAGGACTGCTTGAGCTCAAGAGTTCGAGACCAGCCTGAGCAAGAAGGTGACCCTCAATACTCCTGGCTACTAATAGGTGAGGCCAGAGGATCACTTAAGCCCAAGAGTCTGAGGTTGCTATGAGCTATGATGCCACAGCACTCTACCCAGGGCACAGAGCGAGACTCTGTGTCAAAAATAAATAAATAAGTAAAAATGATAGATAAGAAAAGAACAAAGATGTTGACCCTCGTGGTAAGAAAGATAGATCTCATCTACTTCAGATAACAGAGGCTTAAGGAGCAAACTGTCAAATCTTTAGTCTCAGCTGGACCCTCCTAGCATTTCAGCAGGTTGACGGGCTGCCCAGATAATGAGGTAAAATTTTTTTAAATAAATTTTTTAAAAGAAAATAATCCTGGAAATATTACCAAAGATTGTGCCTGAACAACGAGACATAATGGGAGGATTTTATAGTGCATTTTACTTCTCTGGTAACAGAATCCTCCATTATCAGGTTTACTGGATGACCCGACTTTCACTCCTGTGACTTTTCGATGCATTTGCAGTAAGCGTCACCTGCGAACTTAGGGAACTGACTGGCCTCCAAACCTGGCTGTTGGTTCTTTATCAGCACAGCCACTACAGAAAACAGTATGGAGGTTTCTAAAAATATTAAAAATAGAATCACGATATGACCCAGCAATCCCGTGACTGGGTATATATCCAAAGGAAATGAAATCAGTACGTCAGAGAGACACCTGCACCTCCATGTTTACCGCAGCACATTCACAATAGCCAAGGCGTCAGCCGAAATGCCCACCTAATGATGAATGGCACAGAACATGCAGTGTACACCATAATGGGGTATTATTCAGCCATAAAACAGAATGAATCCTATCATTTGTGGCAACTTGTGTAAACCCAGAGGACACTATGCTGAGTGAAATAAGCCAGGTACAGAAAGAGAAACACCATACGATCTCACTCACAGGTGGTCTCTAAAAAGGTTAATTCATTTATTTTATGCAGAGATGGAGTCTTGCTGGGTTGCCCAGGCTGGTCTCAAACTGTTGGCCTCCAGCAATTATCCCACCTCCACCTCTCAAAGTCCTGCGATTATAGGCCTGTATCTCCATGCCTCGCCTATTTTGATATGCCCTTTTTCTCTACATTTTTACAGTATAGGCCTTAGTTGTTTTTTTCTTTCAATAAATAGTTGCCTTAGTATCTTCCATTTGTATGTATTTATGGAAGTTATTTGTTAAAAAGTTCAGATCTTACAAAAGACGGTTAGAGGAATTGTGTTCTCGTGGAACAAACGGAAACATCTGTTCACTAAAATCAGAAGAAGAACTGCAATTACCCAATCCCCAGCTAATGCATGATTCTTTTCTACAATATTTTCAGATGTTCATTCCATTTCTACCTGAGTATCTCCAGAGACAGAGAGCCCTCTACGTACTGTTCAAGTATATTGAACTGCTAGCAAACTCTGCCTACTAGAGTCTTTTTCCATATACTAAATTAAGTTCAAATCTCTCTCCCTGCTGGGCACAGTGGCTCACGCCTATAATCCCAGCACTTGGGAGGCTGAGGTGAGTGGATTTCCTAAGCTCATAAGTTTGAGACCAGCCTGAGCAAGAGCAAGACCCCATTTCTTAAAAAAAAAAAAAAAAAGAAAAGAAAAGAAAAAAACAGCCAGGCGTTGTGGTGGGCACCTGTAGTCCCAGCTACTTGGGAGGCTGAGGCAAGAGAATTGCTTGTACCCAAGAGTTTGAGGTTGCTGTGAGCTAAGATGCCACAGCACTCTACTGAGGGTGACCAAGTGAGACTCTGTCTCAAAAAAAAAAAAAAGTCTCTCTCCATGTAACTCCTTGTAACCCCTTGGGTCCTAGAGCTGCGTAAGGAGCCACAGAATACATTCTCCCCCTCTTCTACTTGGCCACATGTTAAGTCCTTAAGGATACCCACCAGGTCTCACCCACCATTACTAAGGTTCCTATTCTTCACCCAAGAATAACTGGGCCTGCCTCCCAAGTGGTAACTATAAACAGGAAACGTTCTTATTGACCCACACCTGTATTCAGAAAGTCTGCAATCAGAGAATGCAAAATCCTGAGCAATTTGCTGAATCACAGCATATTAATGCTATCATTGCAATCCTGTTGAGGGTCAGAAAAACTCAATGATTTGCATACCTTCAGTGGGCTGATTAGGAACAGGGCCAGGAATAGAATCCAAGCTTCTGATTTTAATAAAGGGGTTATTCTCACTACACCCTACATGAAGCTGCTTAAGGGCTAAATTCAGTGTAACCCCCTGGCGGCCTTGAGCCCAGCACTACTGAAGCTTTGTATGAACCAAGGCTTCCATGGATTTCTTCCATGCCTCTATGGCAGTGGTCCTCAACCTATGGGTCGTGACCCACAGAAACTGCATTAAAGGGCCACAGCATTAGGAAGGTTGAGAACCACTGCTCTATGGAAACCTGTTTCACAGTGGGTTTTGGTGGTCTGTCTCCGCATCTGATTCCTCACTGGATTGAGAGGCTCCAAGTACAGAGGGGGGTCCTCGTTCCTAAACTGGCTCTGTGCAGTCAGAACTGGAGGACAGGGCTCCAGGCTTGACACTGCCATGTCATGAAGGCAGCAGGGAGCCACACTGCACTGGGATAGCTCTGAACTCTGGGCACATTATTACAGAGACCTCTGCCCTTGACTGGCTTGTGCCCTTGAATGGGGCAAGCACAGCACACCTTGACTGTAGTTACGGAAACACTATAAATGAGTGAGTATGTGGTTGCACAGAAAGACCAAGAGGAGCATGGGGGCAAATCCAGTGTTGTGCACCAGCGGAGATCAACTGGTGGGGTGGGCCAGTGTGGGAAGGCTCCCAGGAGGAGGCAAACTTGAAATCAAATTTTAAAAGAATAAAGAAGTAGCTGAATAAACAGGGAGGAGACAGGGTATTATAATTGGGGATTTGGTGAGCATAGAGGCACGGGGGTGGCCTCAGAAAGCCTCTAATAAGTATCTGGTATAGAGAGCTTACACCATTCAGGCCCACACCACTCATGAAATTGATTGCACAGTGGAATATGAAACAACCGATTATCCAAAACAAAGGCAGTCCAAACACCTTGTTTATCTCAATAGTTTCTTTTAAAAGTGACACTTTTTCCTGTTATTTTCATTTAGTCACACATTCATTTATCCCACAAGTAAAAATTATGCCTCTACTGTGTACCCAGCAACTAATCCAGAACTCTGTCTCTGCATTTCCCCTGCCATAAAAAGCAAGTGCCACCTGCCTACCTCAGAGAAGGATCACACAGAGGTACATTCTAGCAAGGTCCCTGGGTGAGTTATTTTAATTAAAGCCCCAGGAACCAGGAGAAAATTAGCACAGTGGGATCAAATTCAAGCACCACTCAATACTTCAGGGTATTTATAGAAAAATAAACACAAAAACAGAAAATTCAATATCCTAACTGGTTGCTTTTAGAAGGGTTACTTAGTGCTTTGTTTTCCTGGCATGAATTGTTTCTTGTTCTCATCTCTAAAGGACGTTGATGCTGTCCGTTTCCACCTTCTGCAGACTATGCAAGCTAGAAAGAAAAACAAAGGCCTGGGCATTGCCTGGCCTCCCTCCCAATGCTGAGGACCTTCTCACCCACTGTCCCCAGAAGAAGGGAGAATGGAGAGGAGGATGATTCTGTACAGAAGGGGATACACAGGTGTTAACTTTGACATGAACCAAGTGACTGGGTGATGGGGAAGAAAGTGCTCTGTACATTCCCTTCTTAATTTTCTTTCTTTCTTTCTTTCTTTTCTTGAGACAGTGTCTCACTATGTTGCCCTCGGTAGAACACCGTGATGTCACATCTCACAGCAACCTCCAACTCCTGGGCTTACGTAATTCTCTTGCCTCAGCCTCCCAAGTAGCTGGGACTATAGGCACCCGCCATAATGCCTGGCTATTTTTTATTGTTGTTGCAGTTGTCATTGTTGTTTAGCTGGCCCAGGCCGGGTTCGAACCCACCAGCCTCGATACATGTGGCTGGTGCCATAACCACTGTGCTATGGGCGCTGAGCCGCCTTCTTAATTTTCAATCAAATATAACCTGGTGTCTGCTCAGTATGGTTCAGAGGGGAAAATCACAAGTTCTTAAGGTCTTTTGCTATGAGGAACAGCAGCATGGGCATCTCCCAAGAGCTGGCTGGCAATGAGGAATCTCAGGCCCATCCCAGGCCCTCTGAGTTAGAATCTGCATTTTCCTAGGACTCCCGAGTGATTCACAATCACACTCTTTAAGCCTCATTTTTCCCATACATAAAATAGAGCTGATGAAACCTACCTGGCAGCTCCATGTAGGCTTAAATAAAATAATCTCTGCACAGTGAACAAACAAGTTTGTTCTCTCCCACTTCCCCCTTCCAGGCACCCAGCTGTGCACAAATTTCTTTCAGGTTTGACCCAGAACTACAGAGTTAGAAGGAGCCCTTAGTGCCAGCCCACTCTAGGCACAGCAGCCATCAGGGCCTCAGTTGAGTAATGACTTGCTGCTGGACATCCCCTCACTTGGGAGCTCTGAGAGGGAGGACCTATGTCTTTTTCATGTTTGTTTCTTCAACTGTTAGCACAGTACCTGGCAGGCAATAGCCTCTCAGTATACATTTGTAGAATAAATCAATTGGTCAATTAAGTAATTAACTAATTGTACAGCAGGAACTAAAATGCAGGTCCTGATAACTCACAGATACACCTGAAAGTGGATTTAATTTCCCCTAAGTTCATGGGTCCTGACATGTTCAAGAGAATTCACACTCAGCAGATAGTAGAGATGGTGAGTTCTACCCTGTTGCAGAGAACATCTCTTCCTTTAAGCTCAACATCATTATTATCTTTTTTTTTTTTTTTTTTTGAGACAGAGTCCTGCTGTATCATCCAGGCTAGAGTGCAGTGGCATCAGTCTAGCTCACAACAACCTCAAACCCCTGGGCTGAAACGATCCTCCTGCCTCAACATCTGAGTAGGACTACAGGTGCTCACCACAATGCCTGGCTAATTTTTCTATTTTTAGTAGAGACAGGATCTTGCTCAGGTTGCTCTTAAACTCTTAAGCTCAAGCAATCCACCTGCCTCCACCTCCCAGAGTGTAAGGATTATAGGCGTGAGCCAGTGCCCCCGGCCACCATTATTTTCAATGTCAGGAAACAGACAAACTTGATTGCCTGGAAAGTAGGTATGGCCCACTAGCAGCCACCTTGCCCTAACTTAGCTGGGCAGAAGGTACTAAAGCCAGCAAAGCCACTTGGTCTGTAGAGACTGACTAGCCTGGGGCAAGCCTCAGCAGATGCTAAATGCTGGATAATGTTGCCACTGAAAACGCCACAGGGGGATCGTCCTTCAGCCAGACATAAATAAGCAGGGCTGGCAGGCAGAGGCAAGTGGCTCCCTGGAGTTAACGCTAAGGGAGTCTTGCCTCACCCACTCCGCCTCCTGCCTCTACACAGCAGGAGCACTCGGTCCTTGGGGACAGGCACCGTCTGAGGGAATTCCTTATTTTAGCACGTCTTTACATATTAGAGGTGTCTGTCAAGCACTGAGTGAGCAGAGAGGACTATTCCTGGAGCTCCTTGTCCTTAGACTTGTTCTGTGGATTCAGTGAGTCACTCCTCTCTGGCAGGGTTTGCCAGAGCCTCTTTAGCCTCTGGCCACGGGGCTCACTGTCTCTGTGTGTCTGGGAATGGTCACATTTCCAACTGGTCCTCCCCCTCCCCCCAAATTTCTGAGTAATTTTTAAAATACCTCATACAAAGGGAAGAAAAATAAAATGATAACCTTAGGAAGAAATGTTTCCCCCTTTCCACATACCCCCTTTCCCTTCCCAGAGACAATCACTATTCTCAGTATGTTCTACAGGGTGGCCCAAAAGCCACCCCCACAGGGAAAATGGGAAATTGTAGCTAAATGTACCTTTATTTACAAAATGTTCATTACAAAATTTTACAAAGAGGTGGCCAACATGTAGAGAAGATTTTGTAAAATGTTCCCTATGCAGGATGGCTTTAGGGACACCCCAACTATCCTTGCAGTGACGGCCTACCCATAGCCACACACACACACTTGAATGTAAGTCCCATTGAGGCAGGGAGGGTTTCTGTTTATATTGTTCACTTCTGTGCCCCCAACACTGAGAAGAAAACTAGCATACAGAAGGTGCCCAATAGCTACATGTTGAATGAAGGAACGTATAACTCATAGGTATTCTAGAAAAGTTGAAATTTGGGTCAATCAAATCTCAGTTCCCCCAACATTTTATCTCCCATTTGGATGAATCTTCAGTAGGCAGTGGTTCTGTTTCCTTAAGCAAGGACAGAGACAAAGGATGGCTATTACGACTTTCCTTTCTGGGTTGCCATGTGGATCTACTGACATCTGGCAAAACTGTTAGTGGCTGCCATTTGTTGAATGCCACTCTAGGCAGGGTCCTCAAATGCAAGGGAGGCTCCACAGTAGCCTCATTACCCCCATCCTACCAATAGCTACCCAATAGCTAAAATACCAAGGCTTAGTATATATTAGACTAAAGAAAATAATGCTTCCTACAGAAAAAGCTGAGGTTGAGAGGGAGACAGAATAGTGGTTCAGAGACATTTTTTCTCACCTGTGTGCCTGTGGGCAAACATTCACCCCTTCACTGGCCCCCAAAGGTTTATAATAAAAGAAGAAGGTAAAAGCCCCAGTGTTAACAGCTCCATTGATGCCAAATGCACTGGGTTGTGAAAATGTGACTGCCTCAACAAAGCTAGGTAATAAGCAAAATCAATAAAACTGTTAGCACTGGCCAATTTCGACCGGATAAAAGAATAAAGTAATTGGTCCTGAAAGACAACTCTCTAAATTAGGTTAGATGCATGAAAATACCCTTTCCTTTTAAGCCAAATCATGAGGACATCAACAACAATGAATGATTACATTATAGGCCACTTTGACCCAGTATGATCTGAACTACAAACAGGAATTTCCTGAAACAATATGCATAGGACACAGAAATGATATGTAGCAGAACAGAGACAGAATTGAAGGCCATGTGAACAAACATGGGACCCATTTTTTGACTAAGGATCTATTATAAACCCACCCTTTCTGTAAGCTTATTTCTTCAACATGACTATTCCTTCTTCAATTACTTCATTAGACAAACACACGAGTCAACAGGAAATATAAGTCTAGGCTCCCATAAGGGCAGAGGGGAAGGAGGCTCTGCTCTCCAAACACGCGGGATTCAATTCTGTTTTTCGCCTGCTAATGGCTGGCATTTGGTGTTGTTAACCGTGGATGATTCATTTCAGAGGAACTACTGTGCATCTAGAGGCTATTTGGAAGGAAATGAGGGTTTCTTGGCTTATTTCTCATCAAGCATTTTAGCGATGTCTCTCTGTGACATCCTCGACGGGGGCTTGGTGCTCAGCATTTTCAAGCTGATTTCCCCTCATCTCATGTGATGCATATGGTCACTTCTAGGAACAACCAATTATTCCACCAGGACAAAGACAGAAATCTGGAGACTACAGCACCTGCTCCCTGGATCTGAGACGCAGTGGCAGCAAGGAGTTATTCTGGGGGTGAGGGGTAATGTGCGTGCATATTGTAGGATCGATTTTTTTAAACATTCAGCTTTGGTTATTTGGTTATTTTCTGGACTCCAGGTATTATTAGTACATCTGCCATGTCCACACATGTCCAGGGTGAGCAGGACAGGATCTATCTCATCACCTAAAGAAGAGCACAGGAGGGAGACATCGGCACCGGAACTGCAGCCAGGCCTTGAGCCCCTTATTTAGGAAGCTGGAGGCTCTCCTGACCTCTCAAGAAATGTTTCTTACAGAGGCTGAACAGAACTTGAAGAGAGAAAGCATAGGAGTGTGGATCGGATTTGGGGACACCCTACAGAGGCTGGAGAGGAGGAGAATGCTCAGGGTGGTTGAGTGATTACCACGGGACTCTACAAGATTGCTAAATGATGAAAGAGAAAGTGTAAAAGAGACCACGAAGAGATGTACCTGGGCTGGACCTTCTAAATACCTCAGTGCTATAACTGTAAAATGGGCTCCAGCCAACGTCTCAAACTTGACCAAACTAGATCTAGAACACTCCTCCTCTGATATAGTTTGGATACTTGTTCCCTCCAAATCTCATGTTGAAATGTGATCCCTAATGTTGGAAGTGGGGACTAAAAGGAGGTGTTTGAGCCATGGGGGAGGGGGATCCTTGGTGGTATCCTTGCTGTAATGAGTGAGTTCTCCTCCATTAGTTCCTGGCAGAACTGACTGTCAAAAAGAGCCTAGTACCTTACTCCTCACTTTCCCTTTTTCTCCTCCTCTCCCTCCCAGCCTCTCTCTCTCCCACCTCCTTCTCTCCCTCTCTCCCTCTCCCTTCTGTTTCCTCCTCTCTCCTTCTCTTTTCCCCTTTCTTTCTCCTTCCCTCCTTCTCTTTCTCCCCCCTTCTCTCCTTTCCTCTCTTCCTCCTCCCCCTATGATGTGATCTGCTTACACACTGGCTCTCTTGTGCCTTCTGCCATGAGTGGAAGCTTCCTGAGGTTCTCACCAGGAGCCCAGCAGATTCTTGCACCATGTTTCTTGTACAGCCTGCAGAACCACGAGCCAAAGAATAGCTCTTTTTGTTATATGTTATGCCGCCTAAGCCTCTTAAGTTCCTATTCCTTTATAGCAACACACATGAGCTAAGACATCCGCCTGGGGGAGGGGAGCGTCAGGGAGGGAAAGAGACCTTAACCATGAAGTCACACCCAGAAGGAACTGTCTTTGACCTTAATCATTTAAGGCATTTCATTTTCTTGCTTGCAGAGCATGAAAATTTCTGCCTGCAACACTCATGAATGTCTTTGTTTGAATGCTCTTTGAGAGTATGAACTGTGTCCGTTTAATTTATCCTGCCTGTCCAGTCATACCCAAAAATAAGAGCTTCACAGCTATCTTGATGACATGATTCCCTCTGCTCACAATGGCCTCTCCATGTCTTCCTTGCTGATTCAGCCTACCTATTCTTTCTTTTCCAGTCTAAAGCCCTGCCTCTTCCTTGAAGCTTTTCTGGGTTATTCCCATTTGGGGAACACTCGGTAACACCAAGTTAAGCACCGATGTGATAGCACTTTGAATTGTTTGCTAAGGTTTTCATCTTGTAGGTCATGGACTCCCAACTGATTTGCAACCTCCTTGAAAGCAAAGGCCATGTTTTACACTTGCCATCAATGCCATCTCTCCTCTTCCACTTCCCTCTCCTGCTCCCAGACCCCAGACCCAGCACAGACACAATCTGGGAACATTGGTTGAAATGCATTGGCAACTACTGGTCATCGAATGAAAGGTTCTTTTTAACTTTCTAATAATCAGAGGCATTGAATTAAATTATACAAAATTTAGAAGAAAAGAGATAGAATTCTTAGAAAGTGAAGCTTCAGTGGGACTTTGGAATCTAAGAGAGCCTGTCTAGATATATCCTGCCCACTGGCTAAGGCAGAGTTTCCAGAGAAAGCCCCACTCCACCTCTGTTCCTGCCCAGGAGGCACCACTCTAGGCCTACCATGGATACAGAGTCTTAGGGTACAAAACCAACAACTTTACCCAGGAGGACAGGTCAGTAGGAAAGATCACTGACCTGCTAGGATTTGAGTCAGATCTAGTTTCAGACCAGGGCTTACTTATGGAGCCATATTCCAGAGAGCCTAAGAAGAATCCAACTGTTCCTGAGTTGGGATCAAGGAAGCTTTCATTTCTAAGAGAGTGGGAAAGAGATCTGCTTGTTTATGAAAGGAACTCTCTGGGACACCTTTGGATTCAAAGCTAAGAACTTTAGCTTTATATTTCTATAAAAAGCTTTCTGAAGAAAAGAACTAAAATAAAAAGATCAGTGGGGAGGTCACTGCCATGTGGCAAACCCATTACTGTGGTCATGATGGGAATAGGACCTGGATCATCGCGTGGGGCCCTTTGGCTTAGGGCATGTCACTTGACTTCTCAATTCCCCACCTCCCACATGAAGGTAAGTTTAAAATCTCTGTACACACGTTTTTATTTCAGAACCAAGCAAAGCTGGTTTGACCACATCTGTCTGTGCAACTAGAAAAACGTCCAGAAGAGAGCTGCCAAGATGATTTAAGATTTTTAAAATTTCTCTTCTGAAAGGTTAAGGAGTTTGATTGATTCAGCCTGAAGAAGACAGATTTAATAACTGTCTTCAAATATATGAAGGACTTTTACTCGGGGGCCAGTAAGAATATGGGGACCACATGGTTTTAGTCTGCACTGAGCAGAGGTGTCAGGCCCAGACACTCTGAAAAGGAGAAGTTTCTGACACTAAAGGCCACAGGACCCAAAAGAGTGGCTCAGGGATGCTAGAGATTATCCTTCTGGGAATTACTTCATTCAGGGAAGAGTAGGGAAGAAAGAAGGAGAAGATAGGGAAACTGACAAGGTCTGAACTCCGCAGGGAGCAACCTCACAGCCCCTGCCAGACATAGTATTCTACTAGTTGCCTCTGTTTCCTCACTTTGCTCTGGCCCTGTGAACATGCCACACCCCATGGTCAGAAAGCTGCCCTCAAACTGTTGCTCTGAACACCCTGACTACTCCTCCCTCGGGGCGCTGGGAGAGCTATGGCACCACTTGCCCTCAGGTCTCAGCACTTCAGGGTATTTACTGAGCATCTCTTATATGTAAGGGCCCGATACCAAGGCAGTGTTCTCACAACAGCCCTCTCAGCCCCTATCCTAGGTACTATCATCCCCATTCTGTGGGTGAGAAATCTGAAGCTCTAAGCTAGTAAGCACTAGACCCGGATTCAGCCCAGGTCGGATGGGCTCCTAAGATTGTGCTCTTTCTCTGCTATCTGTTCAGGCTCACAGAGGACACAGGCTGCTTCCTGCAGCATGTATCTGCAGAGAGAAGGGGCTGCATCTGCTTCTCATCTCCTGTTTCCACAATACGCAACACCTCCAGAACTTGATTTAACTGCATTGTTTGTGATGAGTCTGTTGTAAAAACCATTCCTAGCCTTTAGTATCCCTGAATTCCACTGGAGAAACAGGTACTCCAGACATGCCAACGAGAACTACTTCTTGTTATTTCTACTGTTGTTTAGACTCGAAGAACTCTCCCAGATGAACACAACGCGGGAGAGGAAGGGCCTACAAATCCTCAGGTCAGAGCCTGACCATCTCTCATCTGAAAGTCTGCAAATAACAGTGTGTTTCCATATAATTATAAAGAATAAAAAATAATATGCAAATTACATCATATCAAAGGAAGACATATACTAAGGAATGTGCACAGCAGGGAGTAATCATTTACACACTTGTGAATTATATTGCTATTTATGCTTCTGCTACCTGTGCTAATTATGCCTTAATTTCAATATCCGGTGAGCCTGGAGTGCTGTGCTAACTAGGAACCCCTGTGATTATTACTTAGGATAGAGGCACAACCCCAACAGCACCGGAGACTGCAAGCTCACACAGAGCACTCAGAGAAGGTGTTCAACTTGGAATAACGCAGGTAAAGTGCCTTGCACCATACCTGTCAAAAAGAGGCAGAGACCATTTCTTGCAACTCCTACTTACTGTAGATATTAGCTGCCCTCGGCTGTGAGCTCTGACAGATGTCTATTTAAATTGTACCAAAGGATAAAAATCACATGACTGGAAATGACCTTAACTGTCATCCAGCCTTAGCCCTTACATCTGGGGTTAGGTTGCCTGGTTTAGCTGAAGCACACATCAGTCAAATCCTATTAGGGAAACCACACAGGACATGCAAGCAGTGGAATTTTATTAGACAGTTAGAATCACATTAGCTCCAGCTCTTGCAGACGTAAATGCCCAGGCTTTCTAACAGTATGTTAGCAAGAAAAAGAATCCTTTGGCACATTCTAGAAGGGGGTGTATTCACACCATCTCACCCCCACACCTTTCCCAGAGCTCTTCAGAATTTGCATATGTTGTGAAGTTTTGTGCAATTCCTATGAATATATCTTTTTCCATTGATGCGCTGGAGCATTTGAGATGGGGAGCTGAAGGGATGCGTGATGGCAGAATCATGGAGTAGCGGAACTTCAGCTGTGCCTCACTTCAGCTACCTTTTCTCATGCACAGAATGCAGAGTTAGGTATGTTCACTCTGGAAAGAGACTTACATAAGAATCTGTGAAGGTCCACAGTCTGGGAATCAGAGAGGGTATCTGTGACAACTGTGTGCTTCACCCCAGACCCATCTCATGCGGTCTAGGTAACAAATGTTGCGGTTTCTGATCCTCTAGGTCCTCTCCTCACCTTCCCAGCCCTTCCAGAACCAAACGGCCTCCAGACTGGGCATTCCAGCCATAGAACCAGGAGAGCAGATGTGCACAACACAAACAGCCAGATCAGCTTCTGAGGAGGGATTACCGAAAGTTCTACCCACCATCTGCAAAAAGAATCCCAAGCCCAGGAACAGCAAGAAAAAAGAGTAGACAAATTTCTTCTTTTCTCCAGAGCACACATGCTAGCACTTACGGATTCTGGCATGTGTCAGCGTTTCTGAAGTAAACTCTCTATTTTTCTTTAGATGAAAAAGATAGAAAAAAAAAAGACTCAGAATTTAGCCCAATGAAAATTGCTTTGGCTATTCACATGCAATGAGCTGTAGAAGCAAGCAGAAGGAAAATCAATTGCTTCTGATTTATTTTTTCATTCACTGGTCCATCTCTGTTCACTCTAATGTAAAAAAGAATGTCTTCTATAATTTTGCAAGTAGTTAATATTTTCATAGGAAAGAAAAATAGTCCAAGCTTTGGTTGCCCAGCACTTCTCAGTACAGGAAATACATATTTAATTATCATATTGTATATAGATTATGTAAGGAAAAAAAGGGGACTGATTTTGCTCATCAAATTTTTGGACAATATCTATAACCAGAGTTCAGTCTGGTGAATTTAGATCCATTGCTGTGTTGAAAGCAACTCCAAGGCTTCCTCTCCTTGATTGCTTTATTACTTAATCTGGATGGTTCTTTAAGACCTTTTGTAGGTCTTCCATATTTCATACTAAATATTGTTAAATCCTGAAATCTTCTACCACAGATTCTATTCTGGGCTGTTCAGAGCTGAGAGCAGAGAAGGGAAGTTGGAAATGCCAAAATGTAATTGCAATAAAGAGCAGAAAATGTAAGCAACCAATTCTGGAAGGATGTTTAAAGTTTTACACCTATGCCAAATAATTCAGAGCTATTAAAAGAGGGCTGAGTTCTATTATAATCCCCACATACACACAATTACTGAATTATTCTGAATACCTGGTGAGAGTGGGTGATAAATGAGCTGAACCCAACCTACCAGGCACCACTGTCAGGGCATCATTGGACCAGCTCCTTGGAATTTGCTTACATAATCTCTCCTCCCACCCCTGAACCGTAACTGAAAATTGTATATGGGATTATGACATTGTGCTTGTGACCCCCCCCCCAGGATTCTGGGGAGTTGTTATAAAAGGCCCAAATTTTCCAGCCAGGACAGGTGAAAGAGATGAGTCTCTATCTTTCCCTTTGGGACAAGTCCCCAAACACCCTTTTTTCTCACTAGCAAAAGAACCCTCCTGTGGTCTTGCAATCTCTCTGCCATGTCATTAAAGCCCACAGACAGAGGAGTGGGAGGAGAGGAAAGTTGGTTCCAATAACTAAATTTCGGTCCCTAACTCCACCCTTCCTTTGAGCCTTAGCTGCCACCATCTCCTTGTTCTCATCTGAACCATGTTTTTTTTTCTCAGAGCCTTTTTTTCTACCCTGACTGCTCAGTCCTCACCACCCAGAAAACTCTTAAAAGGTATTAAGTGAGCAAAGAAAGGATCGAAAGATGAGGGTGTAAGAGGAAGAGAAAATCTATATGCTGTCTAATCAGCCAGCAGGGAGCAGGTGTTCGCTCACCCCTCACTTCTCTTAAGAGCAGAGCTTTTTGCCTGTGTAAAGAGCTGGTAAAGAAGTGGCACTTCTGTAAAAGCTCTAAAAAGTAAGATTCTGAAGTTTGATACCTTATTTGTTTCATTTCTGAATACCGTTAGACCAACTGGTTTTACTTCCTTCCCATTACACACACAAGCCCCACCAGAGCCTCCTGGGAGAGGCTGCTGCCCCACGGAGGCCTGCCCCACACACACATGCAAAAACGCCTGTTTCTTTGGCCTCACTTGGTAAGTCAAAAGTCTTCCCTCTGCCTCACCAGAGTTAACAGATGGCTGGTCCCTTTTGGTACACAGGCATAAGAATCTTCAAAATAACCTTTTCAAGTATGCCAATTAATTAAATGTCACTGTAACTTGTCCCAGACAAGGAGGGAAGGGAGAGGCCCGGAAGACAAGGGCTCAATGGAAGAGAATAAAGATAAGAGGTCACACTCTCCTACCTTCACCGGATGACCCCGAGAGATCGATGATCACATACACCCTTCCTTCTGGCTCCAGATCAATCTGCAATTAAAAAAATGACAATGACTGTTAGCACATCATACAGGCAACCTGAGAGTCCCACAACACTGCCACCCCAAACTGCTGAAACCTAGATCACAACTCCATGTAATTCATCTATCTACAAGGTGTCACATGCTAAGGGAATCATACTGAAATAGAATCAACATTCACTGGATATCTACTGTGTTCCAAACACAATCTTAGGTGGCCTGACACACACCCAACGGATAGCATCATCCCAGCGGCTCTCAACCGGAGCGATTTGGCTCCTCGGGAGACACCTGGCAAATGTCTAGAGACATTTTTGATTATAAGCCTGGAGAGAGAGCACTGCTACTGACATTTAATGGAGAGAGGCCAGGGAGGCCGCTAAGCATCCTCCAGCACACAGCACAGCCACAGCCCCCACAACAAAGAATCATCCAGCCCAAAACATCCATTGTGTTGCCAGTGAGACACCCTGTGTCAGGCCGTTTTACAGATAAGGACAGTGTGCTCAAAGTTCAAGGTAAGTAGCAATGCTGAGCTCCGGGGCCAAGGCTATCTAAAGAAGCCCATGTTCTTTGTGCTACACAAACTGCTCCCCCGGGAACTAAGAGAAGCATAACACACTAAGCATATCTGCTCTCATGGTATTTTTTAGGTTTTTTTTTTTAAATTTCAGACTACTATGAGAGTCCACACGATTAGGTTATGTTGTTTGCATTTGTAAAGTCTAAGTTATAGCTGTTTCCTTCACCCAGGAAGTGTCTCACATACCCTGGCATTGTTCCCTTTGGGTGGGAATTTGCTGAAAAATGAACCCTCTTCCCAACCCCCTCTTCCTGAATTGAATTAAATTTTCCTCTTGAGTGAGCACACAGCAGTTAATATGGTTTCAAGTTGGCTCAGCGCCTGTGGCTCAAGTGGCTAAGGCGCCAGCCACATACACCTAAGATGGCAGGTTCGAATCCAGCCCGGGCCCGCCAAACAACAATGATGGCTGCAACCAAAAAATAGCCGGGCATTGTGGCGGGCGCCTGTGGTCCCAGCTACTTGGGAGGCGGAGGCAGGAGACTCGCTTGAGCCCAGGAGTTGGAGGTTGCTGTGAGC
>CAUYTI010001562.1:0-42376 GCA_963575145.1 Galago senegalensis
ACACACTTGTCAGTGACAGAGTAGGTTTTTGGTATTAATTGTTTCAAGTTGTTGAAATATTTAAGACAAAATTCATGAGTGTTCTTCCTTTTTAGTCACTCTCAACTGTCCACAAACTACAGTAACAGTAGCAACAACAAAGCCCAGAAAAAGCAAGTCAATAATACTGGCAATTTCATTTCAATGCTCTGTAAATATTTTTCTATGTAAACAAAATTTGGACATAATGGAGAATAATATGTCTTCTCTAGAAAAGAACGTGATTCTCAGGCAGCTCCTGTGGCTCAGTGAGTAGGGCGCTGGCCCCATATACCAAGGGTGGTGAGTTGAAACCTAGCCCTGGCCAAACTGCAACAAAAGAATAGGGCATTGTGGCGGACACCTGCAGTCCCAGTTGCTCAGGAGGCTGAGGCAAGAGAATCACCTGAGCCCGGGAGTTGGAGGTTGCTGTGAGCTATGATGTCACAGCACTCTACAGAGGGTGATAAAGTGAGATTGTGTCTCTACAAAAAAAAAAAAAAGAACCTGATTCTCGGAAGTGTATAAATATGCCTCTGATTTTAAAATCTTTAGGGAATCACAGGAATTTAGGGAAACTTCCAATAAAAATTCCAACTCAAAAAATGTTTATAAAAATTAATCTATTTTCTTTCTTCATTCTCTCTACCCTCTGTGAATGAGATAGAATGTTTATAAGGTGAAAAACGACATCAGAAGGAATAAGAAGAGAAGCAAAAGACCTGAATTATAAGTAGGTTAAATACAAGCTCTGAGTAATCAGAAAGTATGAACAAAACCAGAATTCTATCCACTCAGGTTTGATAGAGCACTATTCCACTCAAAGTAAACAGCAAACTAAATGAGCCCTTTGTTTGTTTGTTTTTGTAGAGACAGAGTCTCACTTTATTGTCCTTGGTAGAGTGCTATGGCATCACAGCTCACAGTAACCACCAACTCCTGGGCTTAGGTGATTCTCTTGCCTCAGCCTCTGAGTAGCTGCGATTACAGGCACCTGCCACAACCTCCAGCTATTTTTTTGTTGCAGTTTGGCCGGAGTCAGGTTTGAATCCACCACCCTTGGGTATTTGGGGCCAGCGCTCTACACACTGAGCCACAGGCGCTGCCCAATGAGCCTGTTTTTTATTAAGAGGATTTTTGAGCAAATAGAATATAAACAGTCAAAGTCTAGCCAAATTACTTTCTATCTTATGCAGAAATCATTTTATGCTTTCACTGTTAAAGATTTCTAGATTTGTGGAAGCCAATCTGAGGATGGAGCACTCACCCATGAATAAAAATGTAACAATTCATCTGACATTCACTGAGCCGCCCCCATAAGCCTGCAGGTCTCCCTGGCTCCAGGGAAGAGCACCTCTGAACAATTATTCTCATCTTCACTATAATAGTACCTCCACTGTCTTAGCTCACACTAATGTTTGTTATTTATCCAATAAACATTTTTTGACTGTTATTCTGTACAAATTGCTAGAATCACAAAGATAAGGGAAGGAGCAATTGCAGGTAAATGCTGGCATAGTCACATGTACATTATCCTTTGAAATAGGTAAAGAAGAAACATTTACTCCCTTGGAGAAAGGGTGGGTATAAAAAGGAGGTCCAGGGTGTGGGAAGACATGGAGTTAGGGTACATTATGACAACTGCACAGCTTGTCTATGCCAGACATCTAAGTTAGGAAGGAGGACTCCTATCTTACAGTCAGACTGTTCCTCTTGGTGCAGATGTTTGTATTTCAGTCTGGAAGCACTGAGAACCTCAGAAGAGTTTAAGGAGAAAAGTAGATACAAGTAGAAAAAACTGGCTCTATTCAGATCTTCTCACTTTATTATTATTGCTTTTTTTTTTTTTTTTTGCAGTTTTTGGCTGGGGCTGGGTTTGAACCCTCCACCTCCAGTATATGGGGCAGGCACCCTACTCCTTTGAGCCACAGGCGCCGCCCAGATCTTCTAACTTTATATCAAGTATTATTTCTGTGATAGTAGGGCTTACTTTGGTTCCCCTCCCTTTTCCCTCTTTCCTTATCCCAAGCTCTTTCTTTCTTTCTTTTGTAGAGGCAGAGTCTCACTTTATTGCCCTGGGTAAAGCGCCGTGGCATCACACCGCTCACAGCAACCTCCAACTCTTTTTTTTTTTTTTAATTGAATGTTAATTATGTACATTGATACTCTTCTGGGGTACAGTGTGGGGTTTTCACATGCATTCTGAAATACTTCCATCAAACTGGTCAGGGGGTTTGGAGGGATCACTTTTGAGGCAACCTCCAACTCTTGAGCTCAGGCGATTCCCTTGCCTCCGCCTCCCAAGTGGCTGGGACTACAGGCGCCCACCACAACGCCCGGCTATTTTTTTGTTGCAGTTTGGCTGGGCCAGGTTTGAGCCTGCTACCCTTGGTATATGAGGCTGGCGCCCTACCCACTGAGCCATAGGTGCCGCCCCCAAGCTATTCCTTCCTTCCTTCCTTGGGTCTCTTTCTGCTGACTGTCTAGGCTGAAATGTCTCCTTCTGCTGTCTAGTCTGAAATGTAGTGGTGTCATCGTGTACATTACAATAGCTCAAAGAAGCCTTGAAACCTGAGCTCAAGCAATCTTTTGCCTCTGCCCACAGAGGCAGAGAGCTGTAACTACCAGGGTGAGCCACCACACCTTGCAAGTTTTTCTTATTTATTTTATTTTTTTAAAGAGACAGAGTCTCACTATTTTGCCCAAGCTGGTCTCAAACTTCTGGCCACAAGCCATCCATCCACCTTGGCCTCCCAAAGTGCCAGGATTGTAGGTGTAAGTCTTCAGGCCTGGCCCCTTGAAGTCATTACTAGACTCCTGTTTGATTCGTAGCACAACAATTAAATTCTACTCTTCCCAAAGAGAGCTCTGTGGATTCTTTCTGATTCTAGAAGCTTTAGCTTTATTTTCTGCCAGTATAATTTTTTTGAGTCATTTTAAGCATTTTGTAGCTGAGAAACAATATGTATCCTTCTTTTTTTGTAATTTGATTTTCCTTAACTGAAAACAAATTGCCACATTAATAAAAGAGTTGATGTAAGATTTGCCAATCAATGAACAAACAATTGGAAAAATTGAGAACTAGAAAATTAAGTACTTACAATATGGTGATACCCTCAGAGAAAATAGAACAATGAACAAAACAAATTTAAAATTGCTGCTTGTTTTTATAAGAGAAATAAAACTTTTGACATAAGCATACAAAGGTATAGTCTACAAGTAATGAAATAAGGAGTTCTGGAAATTCATGAAAAGATTTCCATGGGAGTAGACTATATGCAAAACAAAGATTATGAAATCAGTGGCAATTCTAAATTGACTCAGTTCTCATGATGTAATCCTGGAACCAGAGGAGTCACTGTTAAACTATATTGTTGCTGCCTACAAACAAGATTGCAAGAGGAAGTGGACATTTTCTAGGACTTCACAATACTAGAGTCATTTCTGGAAACCAAAGGTCTTAGAAATATGAGCAGAGCTAAAGAAATATGAGAAGAGACAATAAAGTAATGAAATCCTGGAGCACATGAAGAAAGAAAGTATGAAAGAATTAAATGCCTAGAGCCTGGGAAGGGAAAACAAAGAAGGAAGGGAAGGAGAGTCTAGGACTGTCAGCATATTAGCAGCAATTCAATTAAAAAAAATATATTGGCAATGATATAAAAGAAAGGAAAAGTTAAAATGAGCGTAGGGAAATTCAGCTCATGAATGGTGTACTAGATTATAATAAAGTTTGCTGTAACTAAAAATATGTTTATATATATTAACATATATATTAATATGTTATATTATTTGGCAAGTATGGGAATTTGAGGATCTTTGAGTCTTTTTTTTTTTTTTTTGAGACAGAGCCTCAAGCTGTCCCCGTGGGTAGAGTGCTATGGCATCACAGCTCACAGCAACCTCCAACTCCTGGGCTTAAGTGATTCTGTTGCCTCAGCCTTCCAAATAGCTGGGACTATAGGCACCCACCACAACACCCAGCTAATTTTGGTTGTAGTTGTCATTGTTGTTCGGCAGGCCTGGACTGGATTCTAACCTGCCAGCTTTGGTGTATGTTGCTGGTGCCTTAGCCTCTTGAGTTACAAGTGCTGAGCCTGAGTCTTATTTTTGATTTCCAGAACAGAAAGTATCAAATCAAAATAAGACATTTTGTTTTATCTTATTTTTGATTGCTAGAACATAAAGTAGATATCAATTAAAGGTAGACTAGATCAGGTCTCAAGCATTATCTGGCCAATTAGTGCAAGATATCATCACAAAACAGAACTGATTTTACAGTGAGGCTATATTTCAGAGATTTATGAGGACAGAGATTCTATCACCTCCTTTGGTGAACTATTTCAATATAAAATAACCTCTACTGTCAAAATCTATCTTCATGTCTCAGGAGACTTGCCTTGATTATAGGTTAAGACAGAATCTTAGTCAATCTTTCCTGCATTCTCAAGAGGAGCCTGAATATTTTTTAACCTTCTCTTGATGACTCAGAGTCTTCCCAAAATACAAATCATAAAGATACTGCTCAAAAATGAATTCTGACAAAGTGAGCTTGCCTCCTAACCGCCACCCAGGGTAAGGGCAGGAACACAGCCGGCACCCTAGCACCGTCCTTGCCTCCTTGCCCATCACACTTCCTCTGTCTTCTCCAGAGATAAACACAAGCCTGAATTCTGATCCTTCAGTGTAGATACGCTTGGTTTTGAAATTTACAAAAATGGTCATACATTCTATTCTCTTTTTATTTTTTTATTTATTTTTGAGACAGAGCCTTAAGCTGTCCCCCTGGGTAGAGTGAAGTGGCATCACAGCTCACAGTAACCTCCAACTCCTGGGCTCCAACTCCTGGGCTCTTGCCTCAGCCTTCCAAGTAGCTGGGACCACAGGGGCCCGCCACAACGCCCGGCTATTTTTTGGTTGCAGCCACCATTGTTGTTTGGCGGGTCCAGGCTGGATTTGAACCTACCACCTTAGGTGTATGTGGCTGGCGCCTTAGCCACTTGAGCCACAGGTGCCGAGTCATGTTCTCTTTTTATATATAGCATTTTTTTTTTGTTAAAATACACCTCATATAACATAAAATTCGCCTCTTTAAAATGTATACTTCAGTTATTTTCAGTACATTCACTATGTTGTGCAACCATCACCACCAATTCCAGAGAAATACTTTTAGGGGCTTCTATCACCCCCCAAAAAAACCCTGTAGCTTGGTTTGGCTTCTTTTCTCTGCCTTACGCTTGTGGGATCCATACATTTGTTTAGTAGCCAGTGTGTTTTGAATAAAGCCTAAGGAGCAAAGGACAGATTTTTTTTTTTTTGAGACCGAGCCTCAAACTATCCCCCTGGGTAGAGTACCATGGCATCACAGCTCACAGCAACCTCCAACTCCTGGGCTCAAGCGAGTCTCCTGCCTCAGCCTCCCAAGTAGCTGGGACTACCGGCGCCCGCCACAACACCTGGCCATTTTTTTGGTTGCAGCCATCATTGTTGTTTGGCGGCCGGGGCTGGGGATTCAAACCCGCCACCTTAGGTGTATGTGGCTGGCGCCTTAGCCGCTTGAGCCACAGACGCAGAGCCAGGACAGATTTTTCTAATTATTTTTGGTTCTTTAAACAAGACTAGGCAGTTTTGACCCTGTTTGTATGCTGGTATCAACCACAGAGAGTCAGAAAACACTGGTGTGTAGGTCCCACTCAGAAAAAGCGATGAAAATCTGGGTTATGAAAGGCATTCATAGTTTTAGAATCTGTCCACAAGATTCTATTGTGTACATAGGGTTGACAACTACTACCAAAACTTACCTGATCAGAAGAGGGCTCTCGTTAAAAAAATAAATTCTAGGGCTTGGCGCCTGTGGCTCAAGTGGCTACGGTGCCAGCCACATACATTGAAGGTGGTGGGTTCGAATCCAGCCCAGGCCTGCCGAACAACAATGATGGCTGCAACCAAAAAATAGCTGGGCGTTGTGGTGGGCGCCTGTGGTCCTAGCTACTTGGGAGGCTGAGGCAGGAGACTCGCTTGAGCACAGGAATTGGAGGTTTTTGTGAGCTGTGATGCCACAGCACTCTACCCAGGGGGACAGCTTGAGGCTCTGTCTGAAAAAAAAAAAAGATACATTCTGGGTCTAAGAATCTGCATTTTGATAAGTGGCCCATGTGACCCATGTAAGACAGTGTCAGAAGTACTGCAGGAAACCAATGATTATTTATAGGAAAATAAATGACTTCATCAACAGAAGTCTCTATTGCTTTCAAACAAGAAAACACTAATGTTAGTTTAGAACATTTTGAGTTCATTAGCAAGAAACTATTTTAATGTATGATTTAATTAAGTGGCGAGGGAAAGATGTATTACATCCGTCTCATTTCTTCTAATTTGATGTTTCGTCCCAGTGGAAACCTATTGGGAAGTAGCCTTTTCCATCTCCTACTCTGAGGTTAACACAGGAAACAGGTCTACTTTTTTTAGACATCAAACCAGTGGCTCAATATTGTCAACAGGCTGTGAACTTCCCAATTCGCTTTCATTCATGCAGAGAGTGTACAAAGAATCTTTTTCATACCACCAGATAAACATATTGGGAAATTTTTTTAATGCAACTGCCAAGAAAAATGGTAAGAGAAATGGAAAAAGAAAATTTCAGAAAAGGAAAATTCAAACTAACCTGAAATGGACGTTGTTGCATATTGTAATCCAACTTCACATTTTGATAGCTTTAGATATTAGAGTTGGCATTCTGTCCTTGAAATGTATTTTTATTATTTGTTCCCATTGGAGATAACTTATATATACCTGGTGGCAAGGAAAAAGTACTATAGACTTATTTACTTTTACTTTTTATATTCTCAGCTCTTAGTAATTTATCTTTTTCTTTATTGAAGTTTTTCATTTTTTTTAGAGACAGTCTCATTTTGTCACCCTCGGTAGAGTACCGTGGTGTCACATAGCTCACAGCAACCTCCAACTCTTGGGCTTAGGCAATCCCTCCTGAGTAGCTGGGACTACAGGTGCCCGCCACAACGCCGGGCTGTTTTTCATTGTAGTTTGGCTGGAGCTGGGTTTGAACCCGCCACCCTCAGTGTATGGGGCTGGTGCCTACTCACTGAGCCACAGGTGCTGCCCTCTTTATTGAAGTTTATCTTCATTTATTGATGTGTTTTCTCGAACTATTCCATGATTGTAGATATGACCTGGCAGTTTTTCGTCTGATTAGCTGGACACTCACAGAAAACTAGCTTAAGTTATTTTGGACATCAATCTCAATACGTTAGGTGGTGTTGTAGTCTGAACACACTATTACAGTCTTAAAATAAATCTATAATTTTAGAGTAGTTTTAGATTTATAGAAAAATGGTAAAAAATAGTCCAGAGAATTTTCATATACCCCATGTCTTAGTCTGGTTTGTGCTAGTATAACAGAGTCTGACAGACTAAGTAATTTACACAAAATAGAAATTAATGGCTTGGCGCCTGTGGCTTAAGTGGCTAAGGTGCCAGCCACATACACCAAAGGTGGCAGGTTCGAATCCAGCCTGGGCCCACCAAAACAACAATGGCGGCTGCAACCAAAAAAATAGCCAGGCACTATGGTGGGCGCCTGTGGTCCCAGCTACTTGGGAGGCTGAGGCAGGAGACTTGCTTGAGCCCAGGAGTTGGAGGTTGCTGTGAGCTGTGATGCCACAGTGCTCTACCCAGGGGGACAGCTTGAGGCTCTGTCTCAAAAAAAAAAAAAAAAATAGAAATTTATTTTCTCACAGCCCTGGAAGATGGGAAGTCCAGCATCAGGGTGTAGGCATCTGATGAGGGTTTTCTTGCTGTGTCCTTATGTGGCAGAAGAGAGAGAGAACCCAGTCCTGAAAGTCTTTTTATAGCACTATTCACGAGGGTGAAGGCCCTTCCTCCAAGTCCATTGCATTGGAGAATAAATTTCCAACACATGAATTTTATTTTTATTTATTTTATTTTTTTCTTTTTTTGAGACAGAGCCTCAAGCTGTTGCCCTGGGTAGAGCGCTGTGGCATCACAGCTCACAGCAACCTCCAACTCCTAGGCTCAAGGGATTCTCCTGCCTCAGCCTCCCAAGTAGCTGGGACTACAGGTGCCCGTCACAATGCCCAGCTATGTTTTGGTTGTAGCCGTCGTTGTTTCTGGTGGGCCAGGGCTGGATTTGAACCCGCTGCTCGCTCAGGTGTATGTGGCTGGCGCCTTAGCTGCTTGAGCCACAGGTGCCGAGCCCAACACATGAATTTTAGGAGGCATGTTCCAACTCTGGCACCCCACATCTATTGTCCATTGTTATTAACATCTTACATTGTATGGTACTCTTGTCACACTTAATAACAAGTACTGATACACAATTATTGACTAAAGCCCAGACTTTCTTCTAATTTCCATAGTTATTACACAAAAAGCGGCCAGGTGGGCATTGTGGCAGGTACCTGTAGTCCCAGCTACTTGGGAGGCTGAGGCAAGAGAATCACCATGCCCAGGAGCTGGAGGTTGCTGTGAGCTGTGACACCACAGCACTCTGCCAAGGGTAATAAAGTGAGATGCTATCTCTAAAAAAAACAAAACAAAACAAAAAACTTTTCACGTCATCAGACACAAGGAAATTCTGAAAAATGGTCACAACCAAGAGGAGTACAGGGAGATAGGACAACTAAATGTAATGTGGTATTCTGGATGTAATCATGAAACAAACACTAATGACATTAAGTAATAACTACAGCCCGATGTGAAAAGTTTTGAGCAATACTGGTCAGGCATTTTAAAGAATGTCACACACTAATATACTTACAAAGATATCTAATTTATTCCTAGATTCAATTAATGCATAAGAGAAATTTGACTTAAAATAATTCTAGTATACAGGGAAAATTTACTTCAAGTAATTCTAGAAAGAAAAAAAAATCTTTTGGAAATAGTTCAAACTATTAAAACCAAGTCAAATAGGCCTGAACAATTTGACTATAATAGTGACAGAATAACTATGAGTATTAGTTAGAATTTTGTCTTCTAAAACTTGGGATTTAACTATACAAGTTGAACAGGAATTGAAATTATTTCTATTACTCTGAGTTCTAATCTTTGTTTTTTTATACATAAAGTTAATATTATCTTGGATTCTGTTTTGTAATTTATCAACTTGACATTTAAAAAAACTACACAGTACTCAGTCCATCATAAAGTAAAAAACCCTTGAAATGCTTGATATACATGGGAGGATTAGTTATAGATACTAAAATCAGGGAAGTAAAGGGTGACAAGAAGAAAGTAAAAACAGTGCCAATAAAACATTAAAGGCAAAGAGAAACAAAGGGTGTGTGTGTGTGTGTTTCTTGAGTTCAAGAAAATTTAGAGTTACTGCACATGTTGTTTGGGTCAGGTATAACTTTAGTTCCCAGGACCCAGCTGATGCACATTTATATATTTAAAATAGTAACCTTTTATAATGTATCACATTTAGTTATTCCTGTCATTTGAAAATATTTTCATTTGAAATTATTTTCATTTATCTTCATTCATTCTTTATGAGGTTTTTGTTCTCAGTCCATATGTTAAATATTGTTATTGTCATTAAATTTAGCCTTTTTAATTATGTGAAGGCAAAAGTGGAAACCTAATATACACATGTGTAAGAAAAAAAGTATGTAAATTTTTATGTTGTATAATGAAGTGTGTGAATAATTGGAAAGTCTGCATAACTCAGTGACCCAATATTTTCCAAATGTCTAAAAATGTTACAAAATCATATATAGGGAAGATAAAGGGTAATAAAGATTGCTGGCTTTTTTTTTGTCTTAAAAAAAGAAAATATTTTCATGATTGTAATATGGAAATATATATTTTATATCCAATAACTTTTTTTTTTGAGACAGTCTTACTTTATCGCCCTCAGTAGAGTGCTATAGCATCACAGCTCACAGCAACTTCCAACTCCTGGGCTTAGGCAATTCTCTTGCCTCAGCCTCCCAAATGGTTGGGAGTATAGGCACCCGCCACAATGCCTGGCTATTCTTTGTTGCAGTTTGGCTGAGACTGGGTTTGAATCTGCCACCCTTTGGTATATGGGGCTTGTGCCCTCCCCACTGAGCCACAGGTGCTGCCCTCCAATAACTTTTTAAAAATAGTCACTTGTTTGGGCAGCACCTGTGGCTCAAAGGGGTAGGGTACTCGCCCTATATGCTGGAGGTGGTGGGTGCAAACCCAGCCCCAGCCTAAAAACTGCAAGAAAGAAAAAAAAAGTCACTAATTTATTTATCTACTCACAAAAGGGATAAATATGCTATTCTGGTTTGTTTGTGTTTTACATTTTATTTTCTGTTTTATTTATTTTTTTGAGACAGTGTCACTTTGTCACCCTGGTAGAGTGCTGTGGTGTCATAGCTCACAGCAACCTCAAACTCTTGGGCTCAAGCAATTCTCTTGCCTCAGCCTCCCCAGTAGCTGGGATGCCCTGACACAATGCCCAGCTATTTTTAGAGACAGGGGTCTCACTCTAGGTCAGGCTGGTCTTGAACTCGTGAGCTCAGGCAATCCGTCTGCCTTGGCCTTCCAGAGTGTTGGAATTACAGGCGTGAGCCACCACACCTGGCCAATTTTCTGGTTTCTTTTTATTTTATTTTCTTTTTTTTTTTAGAGACGGTAACTTTATCTCCCTCAGTACAGTGCTGTGGTATCACAGCTCACAGTAACTTCCAGCTCTTGGGCTTAGGCAATTCTCTTGCCTCAGTCTCCCGAGTAGCTGGGACCACAGGCACCTGCCACAACACCTGGCTATTTTGTGTTGCCATTTAGCTGAACCCACCACCCTCTGTATATGGGCTGGTGCTTACTCACTGAGCCACAGGCGCTGCCCAATTATCTGGTTTCTTATAGATTTATATTTTATATTCTACTTTTGAACCCATTATAATTTATTCATAGGGCTGTAATGACAATAGACCTATGTTAATTTGTTTCTATATGCTGAAAAAATTATTTCATCTTTTTTGTATTACTTGTGGTTTGCAATAAAATAAGTCATTATAATGGTTTGAATTTATAATTGGCCAACTTTTAAAACCCTAATGTTATAAACATGGTATAATAAGTTTTTGGTAATAAATTTTGTTACTTGAAAATTCTTAACTGTGGTAAAATACACATAATGTAAAATTTACCATCGTAACCATTTTTAAGTGCATAGTTCAGTATCATTAAATATACTCACATTATTATCTTGGTAATAAATTTTCAAGCCTGGCTTTATTATAATCTTTTAAAAAGCAATTATTTGACATTTTCGCCCCCTTTCAAATGAGTTTCACTATCACTCAAAATATGTTCATGATATAAATTAGCAATGAGAATCACAGAATATAAAGCTGTAAAGTATAATAAGAGTGACTTTGTTTAACTTTGTTTGAAAGTTCTGATAACAGGTCTAGAGAATTTGAATCCCTAGTCACTCTTAGCTAATAGCAGAGCCAGGACTCTGACCTTAGTCTATACTAACTAGCTCAAAACATGCACTGATTTGAAATATAACCGCCCCAAAAGTTCCTGTTACTTTAAATCTTCTTATTTACAGATTTGTGCTACCACGCTAAAAAAAAACTCCTCTTTGATTTTGTGGAGTATATATCTCAGGTCAAAATTTTGAGAGCATAAGAGTGGAAGTTTGCCACCTACAGGTCGAGAGAAAGAAGACAGCTTTAAGTTTTTTGGAGCAAAACTGAAGAAAAAAGCAAAAATGTGTTTTAGAACACTTCTTTGAGAGTGTAGCTCTCAAACAGCACAGGAGACTTTGGTGAAAGGGATAGTGTCTTCATTCTTAGCACTTTCCCGGGAAGCAATTTTCTAGAGTCCTATTTTTTTTTTATTGGTATTATATGGTGTTATGGTGACAGAAAAATTGCCAGAATGCTGGATGGTATGAATCTGTAATTAGAGAAGCATGAAAATTTTTCTTAGCAACTGAGAACGTGATAGCTCATTTACTGCTGGTATTTCCTCCTCACAGCTAAGGAATATCTAAACTGGCAATGTAAACCTTATATGGGACAACTGTGTAACTGTTCAGAAAAAGTTCATTTAGAATCTTAACTCACAATCATTCACCTAGTAAAATAAATTCAGAGGGAGTAATGTTTAATATTTATATTTTTAGTACCTTAAAAGTACTAAAAAGACTGCCTAGAGTTGGTTTTCTTTCTTTTTTTTTTTTTTTCAGTTTTTGGCTGGGCTAGGTTTGAACCCACCACTGCTGGCATATGGGGCCAGCACCCTATTCCTTTGAGCCACAGGCACTACCCTGCCTAAAGGATTATAAAAAAAGTCTTGAAATTGGAAAGACCTTTCTAAACATAACGCCAAAAGAAGAAAAGAGACATTTTTCATTTTTTAATAAAGAAAAAAGTAATCACCGTTCTTTCTTCTTCACTAATAAAGTTTAATTAAAAGGAGATAGTGTTTTTACCCTACATTGGTCAAACAAAAATTTTGTTGTTGCTGTTGCAGTTTGGCTGGGGCCAGGTTCAAATCTGCCACCTTCGGTATATGGGGCTGGCACCCTACTCACTGAGCCACAGGCACCACCCTGGTCAAACAAAATTTTAATTACAACATCCAATGTTGATAAGAGTTTGAGAAATTCATTTGCAGAGCCTTTTGGAGAATAATTAGGCAAAATATATCAGGAAAGCTTAAAAATGTCCATCTATCTATTGACCTTGTATCCATTTCTAAGAATTGATCCACAGGAAATAATCATGAAGAAGAAGAAAGATTCAGTTACAAATATGTTCATGGTAGCCTTGTTTATAATTATCATCCAAGCAGGAATTGGCATAAATATCTGCTAGAATATATGTTAAATCAATTATAGTAGCTTTATTATGTTAGAATCATATAGTGCTATTGAAATCATTTTACTGGAACAGTATTTAATAATACTGGAGAAATTCTTTTTTTTGAGACAGAGCCTCAAGCTATCCCCCTGGGTAGAGTGCCATAGCATCACAGCTCACAGCAACCTTCAACTCTTGGGCTCAAGCGATTCTCCTGCCTCCGCCTCCCAAGTAGCTGGGACTACAGGGGAACAATGCCCACAGTGCCCGGCTATGTTTTGGTTGCAACCGTCATTGTCCTTTGAGCCACGAGCCGAGAAATTCTTAATATATTAATTGACATTAGTAGATTACATGGCAGTGTCTTTAGCACGATCTCATTTCTGGATTGTGAAAAAGACGTTATATCCACACTTAGAGAAGTAGCCTGGGAAAGTCATACCACACATGTTAAGAATTGTATCCTTGAGGCTGGGAATGGTAACTCACACCCGTAATCCGAGCACTCTGGGAGGCTGAGGCGGATGGATTGCCCGAGCTCAGGAGTTGGAGACCCCAGTCTCTAAAAATAGCCGCTATTACGGCAGGGAACCTGTAGTCCCAGCTACTTGGGAGGTTGAGGCAAGGGGATCACTTGAGCCCAAGAGTTTTGAGGTTGCTATGAGGCACTCTATCAAGGGTGACAAGTGAAGCTAGGTCTCAAAAAAAAAAAAAAATTGTATCCTTGGTGCGTGGGGAAAAATAGAAAGAGATCAAAGATTTCTTCTACTTATGCTATTGAAGAATAATGGCAAAAATTTAAAGGATGAATATCTTCAAAAATCTCAGGATGGCAGTGCAAATAGGTGAAGAGGAAAAGTCAATCCAGAGTTAAAGACAAAAAGAATGGGGCCTGACCATGAGGTGATAAACAAAAGTACTTAGGAAGAACGGAGGAGTCAGAACAGGCAATAAGATTGGTCAAAGATGAAGTCAGATCAAAGTAAAAGCTAGTACAACATGATCTAGGAGCCTGGAAGTAACCTGCAAACAGGACTGACAATTTGGCATGTTTGCTGCTTGCAAAACGTGTATTTTGTTATCCGAGGAGTCAATCTAAAGTAGTTATCATTAATAAATTGTCTAATCTAAATAAAAACTAAGCTTTTTTTTTTTTTTTTTTTTTGTTTTGAGACAGAGCCTCAAGCTATCACCCTGGGTAGAGTGCCTGGGCTGGATTCACACCCACCAGATCTGGTGTATGGGACTGGTGCCTTAGCCACTTGAGCCACAGGCGCTGACCCAATAAAAACTAAGCTATTTTTAAAAAGCTCTACAATGACATATTACTAAATGGCTACAGGTGAAAACTCATTTAAAAATAGCAAATTTTTTTTTTTTTTTTTTGGAGACAGAGTCTCACTATGTCGCCCTAGGTAGAGTGCTGTGCATCACAGTTCATAGCAACCTCAAACCCTTGGGCTTAAGCAATTCTCTTGCCTTAGCCTCCCAAGTAGCTGGGACTGATCCTGGAAAAAGGACTACATACCTCATTGCTGAATACCAATACAGTCATCTTCATAGTACACTCTTTGGGAAGCTATGCACTGACATCAGCACCTAATCCATCCTTTAAAGCAATTGGAACTATTTCTGTAATGGCCATCAGAGCTGCTGTCATATGAGGTCTGACAGTTAAATTCACGAACTTATCCTAGAAAAAGTACACCATACCTCATTACTCATTTCACTACCACCACCTTCAAAGTATCCCCACTGGCTGCCTGATGAATGTAGAGCAGTTCTCAACCCTGGCTTTATAAAAATGTCCAGAACCCTTTAAGAACTATTTATGCCCTGATTACATTGGCAGATATTAATTTAACCAGTCTGAGGTCAGGGTGCCAAGTACCTGTGTCTTTTAAAAATTCAATAGGTGGTTAGAATGTACAGCCATGGCTGATAACCACTAACATAAAGGGGTGATCTTTCTCTTTTCCGTGGCCTTTAACCTCTACCTGCAATTACAGTACCACCTGGGGAGCTTTTAGACAAATTAAATCAGAAGCTCTGGGGCTCAGACCTGGTATATGTGTTTTTTAAGATTCCCTAGATAGCTCAAGTGGCTAAGGCACCAGCCACAAACACCCAAGGTGGCAGGTTCGAATCCAGCCCGGACCCGCCAAACAACAATGATGGCTGCAACAAAAAAATAGTTGGGCGCTGTGGCAGGCGCCTGTGGTCCCAGCTACTTGGGAGGCTGAGGCAGGAGACTCGCGTGAGCCCAGGAGTTGGAGGTTGCTGTGAGCTGAGATGCCACGGCACTCCACCCAGGGGGACAGCTTGAGGCTCCTGTCTCAAAAAAAAAAAAAGATTCCCTAGATAATTGTAATGTGCACTCGGGATTGATAATCACTGTCACATCTTAAGTACTTTTTCCAGGATGAGTTTGGGAACTTGACTGTCCTCCGGCGTATGTATACACAATACTAAAGTAAAGCAGGTGGCAAGCACAATAAGAACTTGACAGGATTTGTGACAGATGACAAATTCATACTTCAGGGAGGCTTATCAAAGGTGGTGAGTGATCATCTGCTTCTAACTCTTAACCTTCCTTAGCTTGGATTAGCCTGGCAAACTCGTACAAGTGGCCATTAGAGTCTAGCAACTCTTTTAAAGGGTAAAAACACTATACCAAACCTACTATTATTATTTGTAATTATTTTCTTCAACTGCTTGAGTTCTCAGCTCCTCCATCCACCTTGAGAAGTGATATACATCTTGCTTAGTACTTTGCTTTCCTATTTCTCTGACTTCCAAGTAGGCACGTAAGCCCTTTTTGTTCATGGAGCATTATTTCTAATCACTATTAAGAGGGCAAGGTCGGGAGGGAGGCAGAGGAAAAGCATTAAACCTGTAAAGCTAGAAAGGGAACAGAAATCTCCCAAAATTGTTTTATAATGTTCCAAATGCCTGACTCACTTTCCTCAGTATTAGCAAGCAGTTAATATTTATTTAGCTTTATTGCACTGTTGCAATAGTGCTCAGATACTTGTGAGCACAGGTACTCATGTGTCTTTTTTTTGAGACAGAGTCTCACTTTATCACCCTTAGTAGAGTGCCGTGGCCTTATAGCTCACAGCTACCTCCAACTCTTGGGCTCAAGTGACTCTTTTGCCTCAGCCTCTTGAGTAGCAAGGACTACAGGTGCCCACCAGAACACCTGGCTATTTTTTTTAGAGATGAAGTCTCACCGTTGCTCAGGCTGGTTTCTAACTCTTGAGCTCAGGGTAATCCACCCACCTTGGCCTCCCAGAATGCTAGGATTATAGGTGTGAGCCACTGTGCCTGGCCATCTTATATGTCATTTTAATATCAAAGCTGCTTTAAAAGTACAATTTATAAATAACAGGAAACAGATTAAGACCAGTTAAGTGGGAGTGGTGCCTGTGGCTCAAAGGGTAAGGTGCCGGCCCCATATGCCAGAGGTGGCGGGTTCAAATCCAGCCTCAGCCAGAAAAAAAGAAAAAAAAAAAAGACCAGTTAAATGAGTTGTCCAAAGTAGTCCCACAAGCAAAGGCAGAATTTGAACAAGGGTCTCCTAATCTTATGTCCAGTGTGTATTTGACTACAGGTGCGTCTTGGAACCTGATCTTTCCTGTCATCATTATATTATCATGAAAGGAGCTGGCTTAGTCCATGTTCTGTTGCACAATACCAGAAACTGGGTAATTCATAAAGAAAAGGAATGTATTTCTTGTTTTATTTTTTCTTTTTCTGGCCGGGGCTGGGTTTGAACCCGCCACCTCTGGCATATGGGGCCAGGGCCCTACTCCTTTGAGCCACAGGTGCCACTCAGGAATGTATTTCTTATAGTTATAGAGGCTGAGAAGCCCAAAGTTGTGGGGCTACTTCTGGTGAGGGCACTCCTGCTGGTGGAGACTCTCTGCAGAGTCCTGAGGTAGCAAAGGACCTCACATGGTGAGGGGACTGAGTGTGCTGGCTCAGGTCTTTCCCACTGCTTATAAAGCTGCTAGTCTTACTTACCTGATAACCCATTAATTCATTAATCCATTTATGAGGGCAGGACCCTTATGACCCAATCACCTCTTTTTTTTTTTTTTTAAGAGACAGAGTCTCACTTTATTGCCCTTGGTAGAGTGCTGTGGAGTCACAGCTCACAGCAACCTCCAACTCCTGGGCTTAGGTGATTCTCTTGCCTCAGTCTCCCGAGTAGCTGGGACCACAGCACCCGCCACAACTCCTGGCTATTTTTTGGTTGCAGCCATCATTGTTGTTTGGCAGGCCCGGGCTCGATTTGAACCCACCACCTTAGGTGTATGTGGCTGGTGCCTTAGCCACTTGAGCCACGGGCACTGAGCCTGAAATTTACTTCTGTTACTATATTTTCTGCAGAGTTTATTTGGTTCTGTATTACTTGTAATTCAGTCTGAAGTTTCTTGTTAATAATCCCTTCAATTATTTTCGGAGTTCTAGTTCCCATTTCATATCCTGTTTTTTGCCATCTAATCTCTGATATCTTATTCCCAATTTCTTCAAAAATTTTGATCTGAAGGATTTAAGTCTTTTTTTTTTTTTTGAGACAGAGTCTCATTATGGTGCCCTCAGTAGAGTGCCATAGCATCACAGCTCACAGCAACCTCAAACTCTTGGGCTTAAGTGATTCTCTTGCCTCAATCTCCCAAGTAGCTGGGATTACAGGCACCTGCCATAATGCCTGGCTATTTTTGGTTGTAGTTGTCATTGTTATTTGGTGGGCCTGGGCTGGATTTGAACTTGCTGGCTTCAGTGTATGTGGCTGGAGCCCTAACTGTTTGAGCTACAGGTGCTGAGCCTCATTTTTTTTTCTTTTGAGATAGAGTCTCACTTTTTTGCTCCCAATAGAGTGCTGTGGCATCATAGCTCATAGCAACCTCAAACTCTTGGGCTCAAGCAGTCCCTTTGCCTCAGCCTCCTGAGTAGCTGGGAACTACAGGTGCCCACCACAATGTGGCTATTTTTAGAGATGAGGTCTCACTCTGGCTCAGGCTGATCTCAAACCAGTGAGCTCAGGCAATCCACCGACCTCTGCCCCCCAGGTGCTAGGATTATAGGTGGGAGCCACCGTGGTGGCAATTTTAACTCATGTAAAGATTAATTTTTATTGCTGCGTGGCTACATTTTTTTTTTTCTAATGAGTTTTCACTGTCAGAATATTATTTGGCCTGTGCTATGGTTTGAATGTTTTTGTCCCCTCCTAAAATTTATGTGTTGAAAACTTAATCCCCAAGGCAACAGTGTTGCGAGAGCCCTCATGAGTGGATTAATGCTGCCATGAAAAGGGCTTGCTGGGATAGGCTTGCTATCTCTTGCCTTTCTGCCATGTGACTGTGGGCCACAGTCAGGTTCTCAGCTTGATGGCTCCAGAGCTCTCTCCTATTATTAATGAAGGCCTGAAAATATAGCTGCCTGTGTAGCCCTTGTGTACTTGTCAAAGTCAAGTCTTGCTGGGAAGACTTTCCACTGATTTTCTCCTGGTCTCTTGTCACTCAGTCCTATTCTCCCTCGAGGCTAGCCATTAAAACTAGAATCCCTCTTCCCCAAGACAGGGCATAGAATTCAGAACTGCTTTCCCCCCAATCCAGCCATAAAACCTAAAAATATTACTCTAACTCCCAGAGCCCTGCCTTTCTGTGTAAAACCTGGCCATGAAGAAATTATCTGACCTACTTTGACTGTCAGACTCACATTACAGAGAGAGTCCTGCCCCAATTCCAGAAGGAAGGAATGTGTGCTCAGAGAGGCCAGTAAGAACCTACACAGACCTTGATGAGTTTTCCCACTTAGTCTAATAACATTAGATCATATTTCTTCCTTCTCTACATAGATATATGTAGATCATATTTCTGCAGCTGTCCATACTTTGTTAGACCTAAGCATAAAAATGAAAAATTTCCCTCATATCGTTGGGTCTTCATTCTAATGACTCCCATGTATACACATTAAATAAATTTGTATGTCTTTTCTCCTGTTAATCTGCATATTGTCAGTGGCTTTTCAGTAAACCTTCAGAGGGCAAAGGCCTCTTTGGGCCCTACACTATAATGTTTAAAAAGACAGGTCAATCTCACATAAATGTTGATATTCCTCTTGTCTTATTGGAAATGTGTAACGGCTTGTTCATAGAGTTTCTCGGAAAACCTACTTACATAAATCAAATTTATTCCAGGGACTGCTCTCCAATTGCAAGGACAGAACAGTTCCTGGAATAATTAAAACTTGAACGTATTTCTTGTTATTATTCTTAGAAAAATCGCTGATAAAACATGATAGTGCAAAATTTTTAGAATGTGGAAACAAAACAAACTTGTAAAATCTCTATTAAAGTGAGTCTTCTGATTTCAAAGGAAAATATTTATTGCAAGGATTTGTTAAATACTTATTACTACTAATGTAAGCAAATACCAAGTTCCAAAAATGTTATTATACAAAGTAAAATAAACATCTATGTTAATATTAGTAGCATTCATAGTCTGTGTAATATTTAACAAAAACTAAGTTTTAATGCCACAGAGGGAGAATAAAAATGTCAATATCTACCTAGGTAAAACAGTATATAGTAGAATCTCTAAAAGTTGACCACCCAAGGGAGTGTAACAAGCTGGTCAACATATGGAGGTGCTTAACTTAAGGAACTAAGCCTACTAGAATATACTAATACATACATGTGGTGCATTTCTGGTCTATGGAAATTAGGTCAACTTAAGGAGATAGTAAATGTAGGGAGGTCAACTCTGGAGGTTCTACTGTATTTTAATTTCAAAAGCAATTCAACACTCAACACTATAATTATTTCAACTTTATTTATTTATTTTTTGAGACAGAGTCTCACTATGTCACCCTCAGTAGAGTGCCGTAGCATCACAGCTCACAGCACCTCAAACACTTGGGCTTAAGTGATTCTCTTGCCTCAGCCTCCCAAGTAGCTGGGACTATAGGCACCTGCCACAACTCCTGGCTATTTTTTGTTACAGCTGTTATTGTTTTTCAGTGAACCTTCAGAGGGCAAAGGCCTCTTTGGGCCCTACACTACAATGTTTAAAAAGACAGGTCAATCTCACATAAATGTTGATACTCCTCCTGTCTTATGGGAAATGTGTAATGGCTTGTTGATAGAATTTCTTGGAAAACCTACTTACTTATATAAATCAAATTTATTCCAGGGACTGCTCTCCAATTGCAAGGACAGAACAGTTCCTGGAATAATTAAAACTTGAAGGTATTTCTTGTTATTATAATTAGAAAAATCACTGATAAAACACAACAGTGCAATACTGCACTGGATTCGAACCCACTACCCTTGGTGTATGTGGCTGGCACCATAACCACTGTGCTATGGGTGCCAAGCCCATTATTTCAACTTTAAACAAAGACATATGTGTATATAATTGAGATGATTACCAATGATACAAGGTTTTCATGTGATCAATCACATTAAAGACAACTGCTGAACTAAAAAATATGCTTTAGCATAATGCAAAATGATATTCTTTTAACTTTCCCAAGCATGAGGATAATCAACGCACATCTCTTAACACATTTCAATTAGCCCCATACATAAACCAGGTCTTCTCTTTTCTTGTTTTATTATTGTTACCTTACAGAATAAAGTGTCATATCGTAACTAATACTTAGAAATACACACTTCAGAACCAGACAAAATTTTGGTTCAAATTCCAGCTCTATTACCTAGTAGGTGTGAGACACTGGACTAGTTTCTTAACCATATTAAGCTTGCTTCTTCACTAAAATAGATATTGCAATGATTGAGATGATATATGTGTTATGTATCTCCCCCCCACCCCCAATTCATATGCTGAAACCCTCACTTTTATTATTTCAGATTCTGACTGTACTTGGAGATAGGGGCCTTAAAGAGGTAACTAAAATGAGGTTAGTAGAGTAGGCCCTAATCCAATCTGACTGGTGTCATTATAAGGAAATTTGGACACAAAAATAGATAGAAGGGATGTGTGCACATAGAGGAAGACCATGTGAAGACACAAGAAGGCAGCCATCTGCAAGTCAAGGAGTGAAGCCTCAGAAGAAACCAGTCCTGCTGACACCTTGATCTCAGCCTTCTATCCTCCAGAACTGTGAGAAAATAAGCTCTTGTTTAAACCATACAGGCAGTCCTGAAAAACTGATATGGAAAGGATTTAGAATAGTGCATGGAACATGGTAGGTAATCAGTAACTTAGTTTCTACTATTATTAACTATTTTCTAAGAGCTCTTCTTTATTCTTTTTTTTTTTTTTTTTGAGACAGAGCCTCAAGCTATCCCCCTGGGTAGAGTGCTGAGGCTTCACAGCTTACAGCAACCTCCAACTCCTGGGCTCAAGCAAGTCTCCTGCCTCTGCCTCCCAAGTAGCTGGGACCACAGGCGCCCACTACAACACCTGGCTATTTTTTGGTTGCAGCCATCATTGTTGTTTGGTGGGTCTGGGCTGGATTTGAACCTGCCACCTTAGGTGTATGTGGCTGGTGCCGAGCCTCTCTATTCAATTCTAAAAACTACAAATGTAATTTAATCCTTATAATCTTCAATTTAATGTGAAGTAGCAAGTGAGAAAGACCTTGCTGGGAAAGGTAGTCCACCATGAGCTCTGAGCACCCTTGCTTGTATCTGCTGAGTATTGTCCTCATTTTTTTTGTAGGCCATTTCTCAGGATTCTATTTGTAGGAAGAAATGCTGAGGAATGCTATTTCTTCCTCCTAACTCAGGATACTTGCTTTTGTTTACTTGCTTTTGCTTACTTGAGTGACTTCCCCAAGCTCAGTGTTTCTTTCTTTCTTTTGAGACAGAGCCTCAAGCTGTTGCCCTGCATACAGTGCTGCGGCATCACAGGTCACAGCAACCTTCAACTCTTGGGCTTAAGTGATTCTCTCACCTTAGCCTCCAAAGTGGCTGGGACTACAGGCACCCACCACAATATCTGCCTATTTTTTGGTTGTAGTTGTCATTGTTGTTTGGCAGGCCCAGGCTGGATATGAACCTGCCAGCTCTGGTGTATGTGGCTAGTTCCTTAGCTGCGTGAGCTACAGGCGCTGAGCCCAAGCTCAGTGTTTCTCTTCCACAATATAACACATTTTGTGGGTGGACATTCACCATGGGATCTTTGTGTCAGCCCACTGAGAGTTGGGAAACACAAGAGACTGATGCAAATCAACATTAAACTCTGGCTTCTATAAAAGTCCTTTGTCTCTGACCCATAGGTCTCATGTCTTCTTAGCATCCCAAGAAATTTTAACATACTAACTTGTTAGCTTGTGTCTTAGTCATTTTGTGCTGCTATAACAGATTCCACAGACTGGGTAATTTATAATAAAAGGAAATTTATCACAGTTCTGGAGGCTGAGAAGTCCAAGATCAAGGTGCTGCTAGTAGGTTTGGTGTCTGAAGAGGGTCTGCTCTTTGCTTTCAAGATGATGCCTTGGAGACTGCCCCCTCTGGAGGGGAGGAACACAGCAGAAGAGAACAAACCCACTTCTGCAAGTCCTATTATTGCTGAATTAATCCATTCACAAGAGTAGAACCCCTATGACCTACACATCCCATTAAGTGCACCCTCCCAGCCCTGTTGTATTGGGAATTAAGTTTCTAACACTTCTATTTTGGGGGCCATATCCAGACCATGACGTTCTTTCTATAAGTAGGGGAAAATCTCAGATCCACACAGTTTTGACAGTTTTGGCTGACAGACCCATGATTTTCTGATGTTAAAATAATTAATTTGGAAGCTATTAGACTGAAGTGGCTTTGGTACCCTGAGCTCCTATATAAAACAAACTGAAACCCAAATCAGGGTAAAGGGTTATAGGCTATGGAAAACAAAGCTTAACCAATCAGAAACTACCATTTAAGCTCTAAGTAGAGGCTTCACATACCAGAAACTGCCAATTAACCTCTAAAGGGTGTTTAAGGCTACTGTTCCACTTTACTCAATCAAATTCTTTGCCTTGGTTCCATGAACACATTATAAAAGTTTTCCCTTGTGCCACTTTGGTGGAGTCCCAGACTGCCTGCTGTCTGGAGCCTCTGGATTCATGATTCACTGTCTAGTCAAATAAACCCTTTAAAATTTTAAACATGCTTAAGTTTATCTTTTAATACTGGAAAGAATGAAGGCCCCAGTGGGGTGGGTTAGGAGATATGAGAAGGCTGCCTGGGATTTAATAGTGAATGCTTTCATCCAATGGTGGGAAAGGAAGATAGGAGTAGGGCACCCCACCATCCCACCTGTTAATGAATGTTTAGAGGCTAAGCATAAGGATAGGATTAAGTTTTTTGGTCTTCTGGATGTATACCTAGTAGAGGAATTATAGGATCAAATGGCAGATCAATTTTTAGTTCTCTAAGTGTTCTCCAGATGACTTTCCAAAAGGGACATATTAGTTTGCAATCCCACAGCAGTGCAGAAGTGTTCCCTTGTCTCCACAACCATGCCAGCATCTGTGATTTTGGGATTTTTGTGATATGGGCTAATCTTACTGGTGTCAGATGATATCTCAAAGTAGTTTTGATTTGCATTTCTCTGATGATTAAGGTTCATTACAGCCCAATTCATAATTGCTAGGTCTTGGAAGAAGCCCAAGTGCCCATTGACCCATGAATGGATCAATAAATTGTGGTATATGTACACCATGGAATACTATGCAGTCATAAAGAAAGATGGAGACTTTACCTCCTTCATGTTTACATGGATGGAGCTGGAGAATATTCTTCTTCGCAAAGTATCTCAAGAATGGAAGAAAAAGTATCCAATGTACTCAATCCTACTATGAAACTGATTTATAGCTTTCATAGGAAAGCTATAACCCAATTTTAGCCCAAGAATACGGGGAAATGGGAGGGGGAGAGGATGAGTGGAGGGAGGGCAATTAGTGGGATCATGTCTGTGGTTTATCCTATGGGGGTACATGTGAGTCTTTCTAAATGTAGAATATAAATGTCTTAACACAATAACTAAAAAAATGACATGAAGGCTATGTCAACCAGATGGATGAAAGTATTTCAAACTGTATATAGAAACAACACACTGCACCCCATGATAGTATTAATGTACACAGTATGATTTAATTAAAAAAAAAAGAGGATAGGGGTCCTCAAAGCTAAAACAAGTGGTGTCATCAATGAAAAACTACAACTTTGACTAGATTGAAAATAAAAGTTTGTTGGGGCTGTGTCAGGCAGCTAATCAAAACCAAAATTACAGTCTTACATCACTTAATGATGGAGATATCGTCTGAGAAATCCATTGGTAGGCAAGTGCATCATGCAAACATCACAGAGTGTACTTACATAAGCCCAGATGGTTTAGCCTACTACACTCCTCAGCTGTATGATATAGCCTATTGGTCCTAGGCTACACACCTGTACAACATGTTATTGTACTGAATGTCATGGCAAATACTAACATAATGTTATTTGTGTATCTAAACATAGAAAAAGTACAGTAAAATACAGCATTATAATTTTATGAAATCATCATTTTATGAAGTCTGTAGTTAACCAAAACCATATTAGCAGTGCATTACTATAAATTGAAAGCATCACTCCCCTACCCTGCCCTTAGCTACTTTAAAGAAAAAGACAAGTATGAAAGCATGATGGGGGACTTTGGGGAAGAAAGTGACTCAATAGGCTCGGTGCCTGTGGCTCAAGTGGCTAAGGCGCCAGCCACATACACCTAAGGTGGTGGGTTCGAATCCAGCCCGGACCCGCCAAACAACAATGATGGCTGCAACAACAAAAAAAAAAATAGCCGGGCATTGTGGCAGGTGCCTGTGGTCCCAGCTACTTGGGAGGCTGAGGCAGGAGACTTGCTTGAGCCCAGGATTTGGAGGTTGCTGTGAGCTGTGAAGCCACAGCACTCTACCCAGGGGGATAGCTTGAGGCTCTGTCTCAAAAAAAAAAAAAAAAAAAAAAAAAGAAAGTGACTCAATATAGGTGTCCAAGTCATTCTATCTAGTCCCACAAAAAAAGCAGATACTGGGGGCACAAGGTGGCCAAAAGCACTAAGAACTTCAGGGCAACAAGGAGCTACAGTGATATATGGGGGGCAAAAAGAAAGACCCTGAGAGTCTAGGTGCTCTCCAGATACTGGGAATTACTTAGGAAAGAAGCTGGTGCTGATGTGAGGAGCTTAAAAATTGAAAAAGACCACACTGGCTGCCTCCCTCGCATACTGCTCTTTCCTGAATTCCTAGCCAAAGAAATAACATAATTTCTTGGCAGTTACAGTCCCTGATTTGCTAGTGTTAAGCTTCTTGGTCCATGTTTCCACAGGGAGAACATTCACTAAAGTCAACTGAGGGGACCGGAGTGAAAATTGCAGTAAAGAGTGAGGGTGGGATCCTATGGGCCAATTCAATATGCTAGTGTCATAATTGATACCCAAGTGTTTAATCCTTACAGTGCAAGTGCTCAAAAAGTGCCAGAGAAGATTCTTCCCATTCAGGGTATTGTGGCACAAAGAGAAATGAGGTAAACTCCCTACCATCTGCTGTCAGTGAGCAAGCTGGTATTTAGTGTGCTTCTATTTTTATGCCTGGAATTTTAACTATACATACATGGGCTCACCCTTGAGAAACATGGGTTTGATGTTATACATGTGTCCACTTACATATGATTTATTTTCCACTTCTGCCACCCAAGACAGCAAGACAAGCCATACTCATACAAGCCTTCCGCTGATGCTACTCAGTGTGAAGATGATCTGAATGAAGACCTTTCTGATGATCCACTGTCACTTAATTAAAAGCAAATATATTTTCTTTTCCTTATGATTTTCTTAATATTTTTCTATAGCTTACTTTATTGTAAGTATACAGTATACAATAGATATAACATAAAAATGTGTTAATTGACTATGATACTGGTAAGGCATCTGGTTAACAGGCTATTAGTAGAATAGTTAAGTTTTGGGGGAGTCAGTGGTTATATGAGGATTTTTGTCTGTGTAGGGGTCAGTGCCCCCAACTTCTGCCATTGTTCAAGGGTCAACCATAATGTTCTGGAGTTTGAAATCAAAATCCACTTCCAACGACCCTGACTGTGGTGTTATCATGCCTATCTACCAGTAGGATTGGCTAGTAAACCCAGACAAAATTCAGGGCACTGTTTCCCAATAAAGTTTCTTGAGACTCAATCCCTCTGGAAATGAAACAGACAATGCTATCTCTTTGGTCCCAATATTAAAATTCTCCTTTTTAGTGTACAACATATTAGTAAGAGTCTATCTATACTGGAGGCAAAACATGAACCATCAATGGCATCTCCCACATTTAAACATGAAGAAACACAAGGCTCAGAACAGCTTTGTTTCTGACAGATCATATACTTCCTTTGATATTAGAGTGGCCTTAGATTATACCATGTATGGCAATTGAGGCTGCAACTATTCGGTGATAGCACTTATGTGACTCAATCAAATCTAATATATAATGGTGATTTTTATCAGGTTAGACATCAAATCTGAACTAGAGTAACTTGGATCCTCTGAGGTTATATGCTTGTATGTGAGGAAAAAATGGACTATGGAAAGATTTCCCATAGAGTACAGGGTTTTCTTTTTGGCTCAGCTCTAGCACCCTTAATTATTGACCTTGATACCATAGATCAGCAAGTCAAAGTTCTCTTGCATGGGTCATAATGAATAATATATTGGTCTCTGACCACATTCTGGCTGCTTAACAAAAAGACTTCCTGGTCCCCACTTGGAACTTATAGCCATCTGAATTTAAGACCTTGAGGGACAGGATTGAGGGACAGGATTGATAAAGTCAATTATTGCAGACTGACTTTATCCTGCTGTTCAGTGTCTGTTTATAATAGCCTTAATTTTTATATAAGACCAATGGATTTGGTATTGACTAAACAACCTGGTTGCCAGATTAATCAGAGCAGCTAATAAGAGTTGCACATTCATGTGAAAATTCAAGTTTGACCAAGAACGCGACAGGCTGAGAAGTGGATTGTTGGAAGAGATGATCCACTATGGGCTCTCAGTGTCCTTGCATACTTATGTAGTATGCCAAGAATGCAAGAACTTGATTGATCTTTACCTAGTCCATTTTCCAGGCTTGTGTTTACACTAAGCAGTCTTTAAGTCCCCTTGGGCAAAGGAGCAGGATTGTTTCTTCTTACTATAAAAGCAGTGACTATACTTAGTGTTCCTTTCCCACAAAAGGATCCATGTGTGCAGGCTCTCATCATTGGCCCTCTGTGCTCCTATGGGACCTAGAGAAATAAATAACTGAATAAAACCAACATGAAGGTCTGGCTACAGCTTTTGCTATGAATAATGAAAGTCCTTTGTCTTAGACCTAGGTGTCTTGTGTATTCTGAACCGTCTTATGGAACAGTAACAGGCTAACTTGTTAGCTGTAAATAGGGTAAAATCTCAGGTCCTGCACTGTTATTGACAGACATCAATTATTTTCTTCTTAGTAACAGCTGGTATTTGAGGCACTATGATTTGGCTATTAGTCAATTTATTATTACCATAATCTATTACAAGAGATTATTTTCCAAAGACTAAGCCAGTAACACTACAAAAATAAAAAGCCCTCTGATGCCCGTGAGTTTATCTGTGTGTGTCCAAGTCCAGTAATGATTTCACTATCTGTCTGAAGTACTAACAGTACTAAATCCAACGCTCGGCGCCATGCCTCAATCTTCGGTGTAACAATGTCATAAACTCTTGGAATGTGCTCCAGTTTATCTGAAATGCCTGAATTAAAAATTCCACTATTTATTTTATGATATTCATTCAAGATGTAAGATGAAGGAGAGCCAGACTCTGTAGCCTTTTGTAGATGATGTTGAATGAATGTGCTGGCTTCAAATTCTGATGCATAGTTGGCAGTGTTATATATGAGAGTTGAAAGGTATTTTTGCCATCCATTTGCCAGGAATTTAAGCACAGTTGGTCTGTATATCTCCAGAGATGAAGCCAGCCAAGATGAGGTATTACGAAGCCACACCGAAGAGGCATGGTTTGTTTTTTTCAGAGATTGCTCCACAAGAATTTGAAGATGACTAAGACACAAAAATTCAACTGCACCACCTCCGAGAAAGACCTTTTCCTCTTTTAGGGCATAATACAAACGATAGGCACAACTCCAGAACCTATCTTCTTTGGTTTGCATTTGTGCAGTGACTGGGTTAGTAAGGACTGCTGTAACCAAATCAATTCCTTCTGTTTTTAACAAGATTGCTATTCTGTCATTCCTATCTACAACATCCAAGGGATTGCTTTTCCAGAAGGTCACACGGACCCCATTGCCCACACAATCTTCATTCACTTGTGTAATGTAGACCACCTGTACTGCTCCTGTAGCCTCTGCAAAAGCCTGCATCACATTGCCATTCACTGACCCAATTATCAACCGCTTACTGTGTATGCATTTTTCAACTAAGCATTCAGAAACATTCCCTTGTACCAGGACAAGGTTCACATTGAACTGGATTAATACCTGCAACACACTATTTGTCCACAGTTCTTCTGAGCTGTCTTCTTGAAGCTTCATGCTATCAAATACAGTTTTAATATTTGAAGACTTATTAAATCCCAGGTGGCGATAATTCTCTGTGAGATCACCCTCAATAAGAACTAGCCGGATAGGCTGATTCTGCAATTCCTTGATCAGATTGGTACTAGATACTGATACAGCAGTGACATATCCTGGACAAATACAAGAAAAACTTTCAGGTAAACCTGGTAGACAGCAAGTGAAGATCTTTGAAATGTCAAACATAAATGGCACTGGAGAATTAACTTGTTTCATATGTGCATTCTGATATTGCACCTGTACTGCTTCTTCTACTAATTTCATGTTGCTGAGGTCTCCATGACTCAAGCCTACTGCCAATTCTACCAAATCATTACATCTGTAACTTCTGGGATTAGCTGCACCATGTTCTAGAAATCCATCTAGTTTGCTTATCTGTTCATTACTGTCTGGTCTTTTAAAGTGCCTACTGTGGTTCAGTACTGACTTTCTGCAGCAAGTATCTGCAAACAGACTGTTTTTCAGAGTTTGTGATGTGTTTTTATCCGCTTCAACCTTAGTCTGAGGTTTGAAGAAGTTAAGTGATTTAACAGGTCCCCCAGAAAGATTGGTCAAAGATTGATAGGCAACATCTTTGAGATCAAGCTCTTCCTGCTGCAAACCGGTATCTGAAGAGACTTGTAGGAAAGGACACAAAGTGACACTACATGTTTCAAGTCCAGAAAATGTGTTGTCCATATGATCAAATATATTGTGGATAGGTACTTGAAGGGAAACTACCTGTTCACTACAAAAGTTCAAACCTTCTGACATTACTGACACTATTATGGAAATGGGGACATCCAGATGAAGACATTCTTCAACTGCACTGCTCCATGCACCAACAAGAAACAACAGAGTACTGGTTCCAGTTCTGTATGTGTTATTTTGTGCTTGAACTGCTTCATTGAGAAGTTGTCCCACTGCACTGGTTAAATCCAAGTTTTCAAGAAGCCTTATTGTTGAACTGATTAACACACTTTCGTGACTTTCTTCATCTATAATAAATTTGGATGATTTTACTGGACCTATTAAACTTCTTCCTATTTCTGCAAATGATGAAAGTTGTTGAAGTCCTATGTGCCTTCTTTTGTTTATGAGTCTATAAGCCATCACCAGGAATCATCAGCTGCAAATAAAATAAAAACTTGGAATTTTATTCAGTGTAATTCATGGTTATAAATTTTAGAAATAGGCTCGGCGCCTATAGCTCAAGTGGCTAAGGCTCCAGCCACATACACCAGAGCTGGAGGGTTCGAATCCACCCCGGCCCACCAAACAAAAATGACAACTACAACCAAAAAATAGCCGGGCATTGTGGTGGGTGCCTGTAGTCCCAGCTACTTGGGATGCTGAGGCAAGAGAATCACTTAAGTCCAGGAGTTGGAGGTTGCTATGAGCTGTGATGTCATGGCATTCTACCCGGAGTGACAGCTTGAGGTTCTGTCTCAAAAAAAAAAAAAAAAAGAAAGTTCTAGAAATAAAGAAAAATAAGATATAGTCCTTACCTTTGAGGTCTATATAATTTCCATTAAATGTGGTCAGTGCAATGATACAGTTTTATAATAATATTAACAATAAAGGTATATGGGCATGAATAAGAAACACTCCAGTAATAAGTGAAGGCAATAGGCAAGGTTTCAGAAGGGAATTCCTGGAATGAGTCTTGGAAAATAACTGGAAAGAGTTAGAAAGTTGAAAGAGGTGGTAAATGTACACATGTGCACGCCAGGCTGTATAATTAAGTTCACAAACTTGCCACTGTATGCTTATGTAGGCAGCACTTTATAAATAGCTCAGTAAGGTTGCAAGACCTTGGTATATTGGTGTCCCACAGCTGTTTTGTGTTGCTATCATAAGAATGTCAGAGCAAAGAACAAACATTAAATTTCTTGTTAAACTTGACAAGAGTAGAAGTGAAATCAGAGATATGTTCGTCCAAGTTCATGGAGATAATGCCATGAAGAAAACAGCAGTGTAAAAATGGATTATGTGTTTTTCTGAGGAAAGAGAAAGCATCACTGATGAAGAGAGGTCAGGGTGGCCAGTAACAAGTAAAACTGATGAAAACATTGTAAAAATTTGTCAAATTGTGTGTCAAAATTGTTGGCTGAATGTGAGAAGCATAGCAGACCAAACAAACATTGATAGAGAAACAGGAAAATCATAACTGAAAATCTTGGCATGAGAAAAGTGTAAAAAAAAGGAGCTCACTGATGAACAAAAGAAAAGAAGAAACAAAGTTTGCCAAGACCTTTAGGAGAGGCAAGACCATGTTCTGGGCTGTTTATCACTGGAGATGAACATGGGTACACAAATATAACCCTGAAACAAAGCATCAAAATGCACGATGGAAATCAGCCAATTTTCCACAACCAAAAAGTTCTGTCAGTCCAAATGAAAAGTCAAAACAATATTGCTAGCTTGTTTTGATATGCAAGAGATTAGTCATTATTTGTACCAATAGTTAACCAAGTTTACTATTTGGAAGTGATGAAAAGGCTGCATGAAAAAGTTAGATGAAAATGACCTAAACTTTTCACCAACAACTAACTCATGGCTCTTATATCACAACAATGCAATAGCTCACACGGCACTGTCTGTGAGGGAATTTTTAGCCAGTAAACGAACAACTACATTGGAACACTCTCCCTACTCACCTGATCTGGCCCTCAGTGACTTTTTTCTTTACTTGAAGACAAAGAAAATATTGAAAGGAAGATGTTTTGATGACATTCAGGACCTCGAGGATAACATGATACAGCTTTGATGGCCATTCCAGATAGAGAGTTCCAAAATTGCTTTGAAGGGTGGACTAGGCACTGGTGTTGGTGCATAGCTTCCCAAGGGGAGGCCTTCTAAGGTGACCATACTAATATTCAGCAATGAGTATATAGCACTTCTTCTAGGATGAGTGCACAAACATAACTGTCAGACCTCATGTATGTGAAAAAACAGTGTCCTTGGGATAACACAAGTAGTTTGTTTTTTTTCTTTTTTGAGACAGGGCCTCAAGCTGTCCCCCTAGGTAGAGTGCTGTGGCATCATAGCTCACAGCAACCTCCAGCTCCTGGGCTCAAGCGAGTCTCCTGCCTCAGCCTCCCAAGTAGCTGGGACCACAGGCGCCCGCCACAACGCCCGGCTAATTTTTGGTTGTAGCTGTCATTGTTGCTTGACAGGCCAGGCTGGATTCAAACCCACCACCCTGGATGTATGTGGCTGGCGCTTTAGCCACGTGAGCCACAGGCACCGAGCCAAGTAGTTTGGTTTTATGGGAAAAAAATGTATATTGGATAATAGTAGGAAGATAAAGAAAAAGTTTGGATCATAAAGGGCATTATGTACCATGCCAATGAGCTTAAACTTGATCCTATAATGGGAACAACCAAAGTAACGAAGATTAAAAACATTTTGAGTGTGGGACATAACCACAAGAGGAATTATACCTAACAAAATCAAATATTTTGACCTAGTTGTTTGTACCCTCACATTAACCTGAAATAAGTTTACTTTTCAATTAAAAAAAAAGATTCTCTCCAGTAAAAATGAGAACACTGAAAAAAATAAAAAAATAAAAATCTTGATGTAGTATTTGAAAGAGGTACTCCTGAAGAGGTATTGCCTCCACACTGTCCTTTCCTACGTCTCTCACTCTCACCTCCTCTCCATAACTAGAGGAACCCACTTCCAATTCTCTTTGGAAGTGCTGTAAACTTTCCCTTTGTTCTTAAATAAAATTTATCTTTGTTACACTGAAAAAAAAAAAAAAAAGAAAGGTACTCCTGAATCTTGAAGTCTAGGTTTGACCTTAGTTAGCTCTATTGCTTACTATCTGTGTGGCCTTCAGCAAGTTACTTACCCTTCAGTTTCCACATCTGAAAAGTGGGGATAATAAAAGAAGCTATTTCTTTCTTTTTTTGTAGAGACAGTCTCACTTTGTTGCCCTTGGTAGAGTGCCCTGGCGTCACACAGCTCACAGCAACCTTCAACTCCTGGGCTTACACGATTCTCTTGCCTCAGCCTCCCAAGTAGCTGGAACCACAGGTGTCCACCATAATGCCCGGCTATTTATTTTCTTGTAGTTTGGCTGGGGCGGGTTTGAAACCACCACCCTTGGTATATGGGGAGGGTGCCCTACTCACTGAGCCATAGGTGCCGCCCCAAAGAAGCTATTTCATACTCATAATCATACAGGACAAGTGGCTTCCCAGCCAGCTTGTGGAGCTGAGGGGCGGACCAGCTGCCTCCACCTTGGTGGTGTTGATGCAGTGGCAGGGTGCAGAGGAACCAGCAGGCTGGAGGGTAGGCAGGGGGGCCCTGCAGGAGGCTCCAGTAGCCAGAGGGGCCAGACAACTGCGGGGGAGACACCAGCACCTTAGGGGGAACAGGGAACCCCGCCCCACCACGCCTTTCCCCCCTCCCCCACCTTTTCTAGGCCTGGTCAATTTCATGTAAGTTTCCTAGGCCGGGGACTGAAAGGCATTGTAGCCATTCATTCTGGTGCCAGACAAGTCCCAGACATGCTAAATGTAACTACAGAGGGTCCCAGACATGCTAAATGTAACTTCCGAGTCCCGCTAAATGTATCCCCATGTGACTATATATATATATACCCCTAGACAAAGAGCCGGGAGAGGGACAGATAGAGAGCGAGCGTGAGAGCGTTTCCCTCCCGACTTGGGTTTTTTTCTCTCTGCCAGGAGCTCTGGTGGGTCTGTATTCTGTAAATAAATCCTGTCTTACCATTGATCTGTGGTCCACAGATTCATTCTTTGAATCACTGAGACCAAGAACCTACTGAAGAGCGAAATTCCGGTACCAATAATTATAATAAGGAGTTCTGTCTTAGAATAATATACAATGTTTTATGACGACTTGTTTTATAATAGCAATAATGTTTTAGATCTATTATTACTCTGATAACACTATAGAGGACTGACTGGATGAGTGACAAACTAGAAGCAGAGAGGCCAGTTAAGAATCTTCTATAGTTAGCTAGGTGAGAAATGTGGAAGAGGGATGGAAGGGAAGGGATGAATTTGGTTACTGAATAGATTATTTTAAAAAATCAGGGTGGTACCTGTGGCTCAAGCAGTGGGATGCACGCCCCATATACCAGAGGTGGTGGGTTCAAACCTGGCCCTGGCCAAAAACTGCCCCCCAATATATATATATCTCAAACAGTACTGTTTAAAGGGAGGTTCAAGAGCAATTTGACTTATTTTGCATAATATTTCATCATTCACATACAAAATGAACAGAAGTTTACAAGGGAAAGACGAACAAAAAGAACCTTTTTTTTTTTGTAGAGACAGAGTCTCACTTTATCACCCTTGGTAGAGTGCTGTGGCATCATAGCTCACAGCAACCTCCAACTCCTGGGCTTAGGCGATTCTCTTGCCTCAGCCACCCAAGTAGCTGGGACTGCAGGCACCGGCCACAACAGCTGGCTACTTTTTTTGTTGCTGTTGTTGCATTTTGGCCGGGGCAGGGTTTAAACCTGCCACCCTTGGTATGTGGGGTGGGTGCCCTACTGACCGAGCTACAGGCACTGCCCCAACAAAAAGAACTTTTAAACAAGGTACTCCCTAACTGAAAAGTTGTCTACCATAAAATTACCTGCTTTGTGAGCTGTTAGCTCCCTGTTACTTAAAGTGCTAGAGCTAAGATTCTGGAGCTAAGATTATAGATAATATTTACATTATAATCTTCACTTCCTGGGTGGCGCCCGTAACTCAGTGGGTAGGATGCCAGCCACATACACTGACACTGGTGGTTCGAACCCAGCTTGGGCCTCCTAAACAACAATGGCAACAACAACAAAAAACAGCCAGGAGTTGTGGCGGAAGCCTGTAGTCCCAGTTACTTGGGAGGCTGAGGCAAAAGAATTGCTTAAGCCCAAGAGTTTGAGGTTGCTGTGAGCTGTGATACCCTGGCCCTCTACCCAGGGCAGCAGCTTGAGACTCTGTCTCAAAAACAACAACAAAAAAACAATCTTCACTTCCAACTCTTAGACTTTATGACTCTTTGGATAATAGTTTTTTAATCACAATCTTTTAAATATGAAGTATCAAAAAGCAAACAACTCACATTTTTGCTTTTCTTCTATTCCTGGCCATAGCACAGGTACAGTGATTTCTGCAATATCTAAATTCATCCTTGAAGCTGGGGAGCACCACAGTTCAATATATACAGTATATTTTAAGGTCAATAGCAGTACATAACACAGTTTGAGCATCCTACATCTAAAAGTCCAAAATCTGCCACTTTTTAAACACCTGTAGATCTTTTTACTCCTATACTCAAAATCTTGAAAAGCCTCTCCATTTCACTCAGAGTGAAAAGTCAAAAACTCCTTACAATGCCCTAACAATTTGCACTCCTACCTTTGCCTTCTGACTTTATCTACCACTCCACCCCTTGACCACTTTACTTTGGCCTCTCTTCTGTGTAACATGCTCTCTATCTTAGTGTATCTGTTTTAGTTGTTCTCTTTTTGTGAAATGCTCATCACCAGGACATCTATTGCCTCATCACCTACAAATATTTTCTTTTTTTTGAGACAGAGCCTCAAGCTGTCCCCCTGGGTAGAGTGCTATGGCATCACAGCTCACAGCAGCCTCCAACTCCTGGGCTCAAGTAAGTCTTCTGCCTCCCAAGTGGCTGGGACCACAGGCACCTGCCACAACGCCTGGCTATTTTTTTTTTTTGTTGTTGTTGTTTGCAGCTGTCATTGTTGTTTGGCGGGCTTGGGCTGGATTTGAACCTGCCACCTTAGGTGTATGTGGCTGGCACCTTAGCCACTTGAGTCACAGGTGCTGAGCCACCTACAAATATTTTCTAAGATTTCCCCTCTTTCAGTGAGGCCTATCCTGAGCACTCCCAAAATTCCTCCTTTCCCTCTTGTTTTCATCTGCTCTTTCATTTTTCTATAACACTTATCACTTGATAACATAGTACACACTTTATTTGTTAGTTATAGACTATCTCTCTCTATTGAAATGTAATTTCCTGACACATTGCAGGCACTGAATATTTGGTAAATGAATGAATGAATGGTTTTCAACATATTTTTTATCCCAATTTAAGTACACAATTGAAACAAGAAAAAACAGATGCTGCTGTTAGTACTTATTCAACATTAATGTAAGGTTCAACCATGCTTGGAGCTGCCATGATTCTTATTTGGCACTCCCTTTAACTGCTTCCAAGGAGGTTTCCCCTTTTACATGGCTGTCAGAATTATCTCTGAAAAACCTAAACAGATTACTTCACTGCCAAAAAACATCTTTTTTTTTTTTTTTTTTAAATGTGAGATCTCGCTATGTTATGCAGGCTGGCCTGGAACTCCTAGGCTAAAGCAATCTTTCTGCCTCAGCCTCCCATGTAGTTGGGACTATCGATGAGTGCAACTGAACCAGGCTTATTTATTTTAGAAAATAAAGTCTTTACTCCTCTTTAACATATGTGTCTTAAGACTCACCTTCTACTTTTCCTCACAAACCCCATGATCTTGCTATACTAGAACATAATAGAACTTATTTTTACTAAGCTACACTCTTATTTGATTCTCCATGAATAACATATATAACCCAAGGCAAATGCCACATTTTTGATTCTGCTTTCTCAATGCCCTAAGGTAGAGTAATCCCTCCTTTCTATGTTCGTAAAGCACTTTCTATACATATATACCAAAGCTAGGCACCATGTATTAAAAACAATTTATATTTATATATTTATATTTATCTCTCCCACTAATCTGTAGATTCCCTGGTTTTACTCATCTTTTTATACTCTACACCCAATTCCTCCAAATTCACCAAGTAGCTGGCATAGTACATGGCATGTAGACAGCATTGAAAAAATTGATAGATATAAGGGTGTATGGATTTACTATTAAGGGTGTAACATATGATTAGATTAGTGACAGCTGTGTTTCTGATAGATAGGCTGATAGCCTTGGAAAATGTGCCATGTTTCTACTTATTAAAGTGTGAAAAGTGATTTGGAAGACTGCTCCAAGAGTATACTTTGCCTATTTTTTCCTGTCCTGCCTTCATGGAGATAAGTGAGACAAAGTGAAAAGAGTAGACAAAAGTTAATATTCTTTTTATTTTTTGAGACAGAGCCTCAAGCTGTTGCCCTGGGTAGAGTGCTGTGACATCACAGCTCACAGCAACCTTCAACTTCTGGGCTCAAGTGATTCTTTTGCCTCTGCCTCTCAAGTAGCTGGGACTACAGGCACCTGCCACAATGCCTGGCTATTTTTTGGTTGCAGCCGTCATTGTTGTTTGGCAGCCCGGGCTGGATTTGAACCCGCCAGCTCAGGTGTATGTGCCTGGCGCCTTAGCTGCTTGAGCCACAGGTGCTGAGTCAAAAGTTAATATTCTTCCTGAATCCACTGTTGGAGAATCCAGTATGATTTTTACTTTAGAAAAGGCACTGCCAGAGGCATAAAAGTGGTCTGGTTGTTTGAGCAATTAAAGGTTATAAGTTTGTTTGTTTGTTTTTAGAGACAGAGTCTCACTTTGTTGCCCTTGGTAGAGTGCTGTGGTGTCACAGCAACCCCCAGCTCTTGGGCTTAGGAGATCCTCTTGCCTCAGCCACCCAAGTAGCTGGGACTACAGGTGCCTGCCACAACTCCTGGCTATTTTTTTGTTGCAGTTTAGCCAGGGCCAGGTTTGAACCTGCCAGCCTTGGTACACGGGCTGGCATCCTACTCACTGAGCCACAGGCGCCGCCCAAAGGTTATGAGTTTTAAGAGATTTATAATCCGCACAGCGCCGGCCACATACACTGAGGCAGGTGGGCTCAACAACAATGACAACTACAACAAAACAATGGCCGGGCGTTGAGGCGGATGCTCGTAGTCTCAGCTACTTGGTAAGCTGAGCTAAGAAAATCGCTTAAGCCCAAGAGTTTGAGGTTGCTGCAAGCTGTGATGTCACAGCACTCTACCGAGGGCGACAAAGTGAGATTCGGTACAGAGAGAAAGAGAGAGAGAGACAGAGACTGACTTATCATCTATCATCTCATCATCTCTTCAGTGGTTCACCCTATCTCAATCCTTCTCCCCCAACCTTTAAGCTGCTCCCTAGTCAGGTTCAGAACAGGTAGAACCAGCAAGCCTGGCCCCTGGCCCTCTGGATAAGTTTGATTTGGTTAACAGCAGTAACCGGGGCGTCTAGTCTACTGTAGACTGTTACTGAGTTAACTGGCCAATCAGGCTACCTGGGTGTGACTCAACAGTGCGGATTTAAGCTTGATATGGTTGGCCAACTGGCCAAATTTTAGGAATTTTGGCCAAAGGAATGGCTGGGGGTCAGTGTGTATGTGTACGTGTTAGATAGAGATTACGGGTGGGGCCAAAGTCCCACCCCGCAAATAAACACTATATGCAACAAATGTAAAAACGTTCTTATGCAGAGAAGCTTCAGGTGCATCCCAAGACACATCCTAGCCCTACGCCCACCTCCCTCCAATCACGCCGCTGCTCCATAGCCGTCCTATATAGGGTTTTTGGCGCTTACCATGCCAGAAACCCTGCCCGAAGCAAGGAGAAGGGAAGTGGCTTAAAGCCCAAGGTCCCAGCGGATGTTGGACTAATTCATCTTAGGCCCACCAACCCCTAAATTCGCATCCTTTTCCCGGCCCAAGGAAGTCAGAAAAGCAAACAAGGGCTTCCCCTCATCTTCACCAAAGACGTAGTAGTCAATGGAAGCACGTCATTACTAACCTCGCTCCTATCGTCACTCCTAGGTGGCTAGCGTTTCCGTCTTTTCTTCCGCCAGACTCAGTTTTGGGTGGGACAAGGACACCAAAACGCCACAGTAAATACGCCTCTTTCCCAGCAGTCCACAGACTGCTCCTGTGTGTGTGTGTGGGGCGATCCTCCTGAGCCGGAGGCCTGGTTGCTAAGAAACGCAGGCAGAAAGGAAAGTTGGGAAAGGCAGGAACGCCACTCTATTGGTAGAGAATGGAAAAAGGGGGGCTGGCCTCAAAGTGTTTTTCTTTGCATTGGGTAGAATGGCCGTCAATCATTCAGGGCGTGGGTGGGCGTGGCTGCGAGAGCGGCCTTAGCAACCTCGGGCAAGTTGTGCAGACTGCGGTTGAACTGCGGTGGGTGAGTCAGGGACGTCCTGGCTGCTGAGACCGCTGGTTGGGGACATGGTGAGTGTAAGTTATCACCACCTGCTGAAGTTTTTCTCCAGAGCAAGGAGGAGATTTTGTTTGGTTTATGAAATATAAGTTTCCTTTCGTGATCCTCAGGTGTCAATAGTAACCCTTCCTCATGTCGCCAGATACAAGCGCCTTGTCCCAGACTCTAGGGTCAGAAGAGCGGCTCTTCAATTCATGTTTTCCCGCACCTAGCGCTAAAACCAGCAGTCTCCATTAGGTTCAGCGCTGGGAACGGAATCCGCTCCTTGGCCAGACTGGAATTGAATGCAGAGAGTAAGATGCTTCAGAACTATTAGAGGGCGGGGGGTGGGGGTGGGGTGGGCTGTAGGAGGGGCCTCCGGGAACCACAGCCAAATTCTGAAACGCTGCCAGGCCAGGACTGCTAGTGACAGACCCCGTTTGGAAGGTGAGGATTCAGAAGGCTGCCCCTGGAACTATTGAGCTGAAGACCCTACCACTGTACGTCCAGTCGGGGACCAAGAATCCACAACCACCTTAACACCCGGAAAGCTGACCATTGGGATCCACGGGAACAAGGAAGGAATCCAGTTGCTGCCTCCCCGCCACTGCTTCTTAATCTGACACTGAAGACAAGAGACTGAAATAAGGTTGCAGTAGAACCCGAGGAGAAACTCAGATCCCTGGAGTAGTTTCTTCCTTCTCAGCCTCTACAGTACAGGACAGTGTGGCAGAAGCAGATGGAAAATAATACCATGTTCTAATCAAGCATATCCCACAAAATAAACACATTTTAGTATAAGACATGTAGGGATTTATAAAAGTAAGTTTTCCTTAAACGACTGCTTTTTAGACATACCGAGTAAGGCTAATTGTGTCCTGACATAACACCATTCACTGGGCTAGCATGCCTTTCTTTGCCTTTTTTCCCTCTCCGAAGGTAGTAATTTTAACAAAAAACTAAATGGTGAAAAACAACCAGGCTTTCTCCCAAGACATTAATAACCAAAAGCATAAATGTTAGCAAAGGGAAAAGGGGAAAATTGTTGAGGTTCATTATATAGAAGAAAATAGGATTTATTATATTTACTTAGTGAATCAATTATTCTGATTCTGCTAAAGTTTCTAGTTATATAGTTTATCATTCACCTACACATGTATCTGTTACAGGCATCCAACTACTGCCCAAGTTCAGAGCAATGGAAGGAAAGTGCAGCAAAAATGGAATTGAATGAAACTCAAAAGCAAGAAATTAAAGAGGCCTTTGATTTATTTGATGTTGATGGGTCTGGAACCATAGATGTGAAAGAATTGAAGGTTCTGAAATTATATCAAATTCTAAGACATTTAAAAAACCATTTATTTGTGCAATCTTTAGACTTTTCTTTAATACAGTCTTCTGAAAGCTTCATATAAAATTTCTTCAGTGCATAAACCTGCCCTGCATTAACAAAACAATATCTTGTTAAACATTTTAATTGTGTTTTAAAAATGAGTAGAACTACAGCCAGGGTGTAACAGTGATACTATGCATATGGGATTGGAACCTAGGCCTGCAGATCTGATTTTTCCTATTTATGCTCAGTCTATGGTAAAAAAGAGAGGAAGCTATTTTTTAAAAGATAATTTAAAAGCGTGGAATGAGATCATAGCATATTATAATTTATTTCCTTCCTATTTCAGATTGCAATGCAGGCCTTAGGATTTGAGCCAAAGAAAGAAGAAATTAAAAAAATGATAGCAGAAATCGACAAAGAAGGAATTGGCACCATTAGATTTGAAGATTTTTTTGCCATTATGAGTGTAAAAATGGTATAGTTGTGATTTTAATTTTCAAAGAAATATAAGCAACATAATTTTTTACCTCTTGGGGCTGGAGCAAGCAGAGGTTTCATAGAGGAAGAATTATAACTAGGTTTAAAGGATGAATGGGAGATAGGAAAAGCAAGATTAAAGATGTTTTCAGGGTGTTAGTGAAAAGACTGTCCAATGTGGAAAGAGATTTTTGTTAGGAAATGAGGCTATATGGCAGATTAGAGAGAATGGGCTAGAATTTTGAAGCTTTGAATTTAGCAAACATATACTGAGTACCTTTTTTCACAAGGTACTGTTACTATTCTAAGGAGTATTGAATGAGACAAACTTTCTGTTTTCTTGGAGCTTGAAGTTTTGGTTATAAATGTGGATTACTACAGTTAATAAGAAATGCATTCTCTTTGCCACTTTGTGCCTCTTTCATGTCAATAAACCCTGTGTTTAAATACCGTAAGGATAGATGTTAGTACATTAGAATAATTGTTAAAAGTCAGAGCAATACATAAAGTCAGAATTCAGCTACCTGACATGTTGTTACTCTGACCCTCAAAGATCTAGTAAGTTCAGCTTGATAGAATGAATAAATGAAAGACTAATGATAGTTATTTACTTTTTTAAAGAGTGAAAAAGATGAAAAAGAAGAAATTTTAAAGGCTTTTAAATTATTTGATGATGATGATACTGGAAGTATAACACTAAACAATATCAAGAGGGTTGCTAAGGAACTGGGGGAAAATTTAACAGATGATGAACTTCAGGTGAGTTTTGCTAATTTTTAAAATTATATAAATTCATAATATAATTTATTATAATATAAATATAATATGTTTATTTATAATTATGTATAATAAATTTTATAGATTCATATATTACTACATTATATATTTGGAATTTTGTTATACACTTAAAATTTGGTTTTGAGTTTATATTTGAATATTCATTTATATAACTATTCATTTTAAATATATTTGATATATTTATATTTTGTTTTATAGGAAATGCTTGATGAAGCTGATCGTGATGGGGATGGAGAAATAAATGAGGAAGAATTTTTGAGAATGATGAAAAAGACCACTCTTTATTAACTCTGTTGTTTTGTTCTTTCTGGAAATTTGTTAACAAATTTGTATTCGTTATACCATTTAATAATTTAATGCTGAATGTATTCACTTTAATTTTACTTCGTATGCACAAATTGGTCTTAATGTGCCAATTGGTCTCTTAGTGTATGTGAGAAGTTATATGTTTCTACCAATAAGTGGTTAAATCTACAGCATCAAGAAAACATGATGACTAATTTGAGCTATGAATCCAAGAACAGTGTTAATTCTAACTGTTTTTAAAGCTTTCGATTTCAAAGATGGAATTATTTTACATTTGATGTTGGCCCCACAGCCAAATGAATTTGGCAAACAGACCATTACTTCCCGTTTTGTGCAGCTCTATACAAATGGATGGACATTTGCATTTTAATCAGTTGTTCAAATGTGTAAAATTTGAATACTTTTCAACTATGTAAATTATTAAATAAAAATTGGCAACTACGTTATTTGTGAATTTTCTTCTTATAGTTTTAAAGAAAGAAATTCAAAACAGTATTTGTATCATCCGTATCTTCCTGTAAGTTTGATCCTATAAATGACCATAAAATAAGTCTGCTAGGACAGGTAATATAGGGATATTTTTTGTATTGTCTCAGTTAACACAAGTCGGAAGCTGGCAGTGAGTTCCATCTTACATATTAAAAAAAGCAAAGTTCAGAAAAGTTTAAAAAATTGCCCAGTTGCTCATTGTTAATAAATAATACATGAATTTCATATCTTATATCCTTACTCTTTATTATGCCACTTCCCTATGGATAAAAACTTCTAGGATAAAATTAGTTGTATATTTTCCAATTTTCAGTTCTATGACTCTCTTCTAATTTATTTATTTATTTATTTATTTTTTGAGACAGAGCCTCAGGCTGTCCCCCTGGGTAG
>CAUYTI010001563.1:0-30748 GCA_963575145.1 Galago senegalensis
GCGCCTGTAGTCCCAGCTACTTGGGAGGCTGAGGCAGGAGACTCGCTTGAGCCCAGGAGTTGGAGGTTGTTGTGAGCGTGATGCCATGGCACTCTACCCAGGGGGACAGCTTGAGGCTCTGTCTCAAAAAAAAAAAAAAAAGAAAGAAACAGGGCTTGGGTCTATTAAAAATGTATTCATTTATTTAGTGTTTATGTTATATGTTTACTCTATGCCAAGAATTAGATTAAACTCATATCACAACTATACGTCTTATATTATTATTATTACATAACCCTTACATTATTCTGAGGTTTTTCCCCCCTACTTTCTTGCTAAAATAAGCCACACTAGACAAGTTGTATGATTTTTATGATAAATATTGAGCTGTCCACTTGATGAGCTTTTCACATAAAGATCACAAAGAAAAATAACTTCCTGGAAGGACATCAGAGGCATTGCCCATTTACTCTTGAAGGCTTTGGCTGCAGGGGGTCAAATTGTCACATCATATTTAACCAATACTGCTCCTTCAATGATACTGCCCACTTTTTCCCATCCCATTTATAGCTGAAAGGGAGCCTACTATTTTTAGTTTCAGAGTGTGTGTGAAAGAACATTAAGAATACAAGACAGGGGGCAGCACCTGTGGCTCAAAGGCATGGTGTGCTGGCCCCATATGCCGGAGGTGGCAGGTTCAAACCCAGCCCCAGCCAAAAACTGCAAAAAAAAAAAAAAGGAAGAAAGAAAAGAAAGAACATAAGAAGGGGATCAAGAATGGGATTGGGGGGTTACAGAAATCTGACTGTCTCCCTTACCTGCAGAGGGCAGAGAGTAATATTGGGGGCAAGAGCGCCTTTCTTTTTTTCTTTTCTTTTTTTTGAGAGAGTCTTATTCTGTTGTTGTGGATAGTTCCCTGGCATCATAGCTCACAGCAACCTCAAACTCTTGGACTCAAGTGATCTTGCCTGAGCTTCCCAAGTAGTTGGAACTACAGTCACCTACCACAATGCCTGGCTAGTTTTTCTATTTTTAGAACCGACAGGGTCTTGCTCTTTTATAAATTTTTAGATTGTTTGGGATTCACTGAAGGTACAAAGAATTAGGTTACACTGATTGCATTTGTTCTCTAAAGTCCCTCTTATAATTGTGTACCATGCCGTACACCATGACCCGTAACCCCTCTCTCCTTCTTGTCTTTTATATTCTTTAGTATGCAGTTCCCTAAACTGACTCTTCTTTCTTCACCTGTCTCAGCCTCCTGCGTGTCTGGGACTACAGGCATGTGCCACAACATCCCCTTAGTTTTTTTCTATTTTAGTAGAGACTGGGTTTTGCTTTTGCTTTGCTCAGGCTGGTCTCAAACTCCTGAGCTCAACCAATAAATCCACCTCAGCCTCCTAGAGTCCTAGGATTATAGGCCTGAGCCCCTGTGCCAGGCCTAAATCTTTTTCTTTTTAAAGGGAAGTACAAGTACCACCTGGACTTTGAAGAAAGAAGATAGCTGGCCAGGTACTGTGGCTCATGCCTGTAATCCAGCATTTTGGGAGGCCAATGTGGGAAGATTGCTTGAGGCCAGAAGTTTAAGGCCAACCTAGGCGACACAGTGAGACTCTCTCTCCAAAATAAAAAAAGTTGACTTCATGGTTTTGTCTTATTTTATGGGGTAATCAAGACAGCTTTTAAGTTACACCAAAAAAAAAAAAAAAAGAAGAGGCATGAATGAGAAAGCAATATATTTTTAATCCTGTGTCTGTTTTCTGGCAGTCCAACAGCTGAAGCACAGTCTTTCCTATTTCTTTCATGACCATACTGGAAAATACATGTTGGTGTTAAGATAGAGATAGATGCACATATATGTGTGTGTATATGTGCATATAGATGTATATGTGTATAGACATATATGGAAAATATATATGGCAAAGTGAGAAATTCAAGTGGATACTCTGTAGGAGCTAATGGACACTTTATGATATAGTTTAGAAAATTACTTCACATTTATGTAACACCTTTTCCAAAATGAATTTTGTTCTCATTCATGTTCATCCACTTAATGAATCATTCTCAAAAACCTACTATATGGCTCGGCGCCTGTGGCTCAACCTGCTAAGGCTCCAGCCACATACACCTAAGGTGGTGGGTTCGAATCCCCAGCCCGGACCCGCCAAACAGCAATGACGGCTGCAACCAAAAAAAAAAAAAAAAATAGCCGAGCATTGTGGCGGGCGCCTGTGGTCCCAGCTACTTGGGAGACAGAGGCAGGAGACTCGCTAGAGCCCAGGAGTTGGAGGTTGCTATGAGCTGTGATGCCATGGCACTCTACACAGGGGAATAGCTTGAGGCTCAATCTCAAAAAAAAAAAAAAACCTACTATATGCCAACTACTGGTCTGGCATTTGGGATATACTGGTTAGCAAATAGATAAGAAGCTCTGCCCTCTCACTCCTGTGGAGCTTCAATTTACATTACAGGATGGCCTATAACAAAAAGCATAATAAATAAATCAACTACATGGTGTGTCTAAACTGGTCAAACTTCCTCATTTGCTTGGGATAGTGTCAGATTACAGACCTTGTCCTCCCTCCTTGCCCTCCCATTCTAGTTGATGCCTCCTTTCACTCTGAATGGTGTTACATTTGGTCAATAAATCGTGTGGTCACCCTAAGTATGTTTGAAGTTAATGAGGCCCTTGGAGAAGGAGGGTAGCAGTGAGTGGACTGCAATTCTAACAGATGGTCAGGGTGGGTCTGATTGAGCAAGAGACATCCTTTATTTGAAGGAACTGGGAGGGTTGGCTGAAAGAAGGTGATTTTAAAAGTTTATGTATTTATTATGAAAACTAAAATGATACCAAGGTGTAAAAAGTTAAAGTTTTCTTTCTCCTTCCCCCACCCTCCACTTAATTCTACTATTAAATATTTTCCTTACACGTTTTCATGCTTTTCAGGCATATAGAAGCTTTTAAAACATAAGTTGCATCATACTGTATGCTATATGGCATTTTTGAATCAAACAACTTATGAAAAATCACATTCTGCATCTTAAATATGTAAAATTTTTATTCTAAGATGAAATTTAAAAAACCAACATATTAGGGACATTTTTTCATTAATATGCAGCCACCGTAGTCTACTATGTTATATAGGAATGCCTCTTGCCACAGCTCAACTATCTCTCCATCAAAATCAAATCTGCTCTAGTAAGAAAGGAGTGGGGAATTTGGAGAAGCGTATGGGGAAAAGGCAGATGGGGTTAAGCCTTTCTTGGTAATGGAGCTGATGGTAACACTCAATGCATCTTGCAGGCTACAGCAAGTTTCTAGAATAAAATATGCAGAAATGGCAGGAGTGACCACAAAGCAAGCAAAACAGATTAAGAATGCTTTCAGAAGAATAATGATGTTTCTCCAGGCAGAAGTTACAGGATTTGGTCATCTCCATAGATGTAAAATCCGTCAGTGAAGAGGCGTCTGAGAGACTTCATCAGAATATCATGAAAGCATTTGGGTCATTCTCATCTTCACTGGGGTACTCTCCCTTCCCCCACGCTTGCCAATAGGAAAGGGGGTGGTTGTCACTGACATTACGGATGAGTTTTGATTTTGGTTCTCCTCCTTTCTACCCCATCTGAAGACTGGAGCCACCATGATGACACAAGCTAAGGTGTCCTTTAGAGATAAAAGGCTGGGGACAAGATCGTGATTTATAATAGAAACACTTCTATGACCAGCATATCGTAAGCACCAGTTGATCAACTTTTGTCATGGCAAGTGAAGTGTTAATTCATTTCTTTGGGGGAAACTCGTCCTGTAATAGCAGTACATTTCCTATAATAGCAGAACAATCCGACAGTAGGCACTGATTTAATAAGAAAGGCCACATCACTAAGACATTCATAGAGCCAGATTCAGTATGTCCTCGTAATTGATTTTTCCTTTTGGTGATTTATTATTATTGTGAAGGTATACAGGCTTATACGGGGTATTTAGGACTTAAAAAAATATCAGAATGAAAAAGTAAAAATTCAAAAATTCAATACATCATCTGGACATTAAGGCCTATTGTACAACACAGTCATTATCTGCCTTTTTCTTATTTTTTTTTATTGTTGGGGAATTATTGAGGGTACAATGCACCAGGTTACACTGCTTGCTGGGTAAAGTCCCTCTATTGATAGTGTCCAGCCCCCAAGAGGTGTGTCACACACTGTGGCCCTTGATCTCCCCTCCTTCCCTCTCTCCCCTCCCCACCCCATGTACTAGAATCAGTTGTCCTCATATCCATCATCTGGCTTTTTCTACATAGTATCAGAACGTTTCCCAAGATTTTGGAAGATACTTTTCAGGCACCCAGACTGAAACTTCCACTTGTCAGTGTTGAGTCTCGGCTCAGCATCTTGCTGTAGCCTGTAAGATGAGACACAGCTTAGCAATGGGGGCTGAGCAATGTGACTCATACCTGTAATCCTAACACTCTGTGAGGGCAAGGCAGGTAGATTGCTTGAGCTCAGGAGTTCAAGACCAGCTTGAGCAAACGTGAGATCCTATCTCTACTAAAAATAGAAAAACTAGCCAGTCACTGTGGCAGGCATCCTGTAGTTTCAGCTATTCAGGAGGCTGAGGCAAGAAGAACTTTTGAGCCCAAGAGTTTGAGGTTGCTGTGAGTTATGATGCCACAGCACTCTACCTACAACAACAGAGTGAGACTCTCTTTCTCAAAAAAAAAAAAAAAGTGGGGAAAACCTTTAACAAATAGGATAAATCCCTATTAAATTAGAATGCTCTAATTTGAGAGAATATATAAGACTTTCAATGGTTAAAACAAAATGCTCTCTGATCAAGATTGAGCATTGTCAAGATCCTTTTTTATGAATACAAGTCTATTTAACTTTAGTAGCTTTTCCAAATTATGGGTTCAGGAAAATAAGACCTTCCCTCAGAGTCTAAGTCTAGCAACTTAGTATCATAAAGGGGGATTCTGATTAGTTTCTAATATGTCTACTGTGAACTACAGTGTTCTTATTAGTGACTTAGTTTTTCTTGCTAGAGTCCATTTTGTAAGATGATAATATTTTATATTGAATAAAGTATGCTTTTCTTTTTTAAAATGATATCATGTAGGCCTTACAGAAAGTCAGATGAGCCACCCACAGCACACACTTACTCATGCTAACGTTACAAAATTTAACTCATGAACATTATTCAAAGCAACGTAAAATAACACACGAGATTTAGCATCTACTTCACTGAGCTTTTGCCCACTAGAAAATCTGGGAAGAAACAAAAAGGGTGTCTGTTCCTAATTTCTAAAGTGAATGTCCTTCCCTTTGGACCTTTCTGTGCTATCAGACAGGACGAGCGAGATAAAGGTGAAAATAACAAGGAATAAGAACTGACAGGGCTAAGATGAAAGAAAGTTTGCCATCCACCTGCCAGATGGAAAATCCTTACAGTTCATGAGCATCTGCATGGCCCAAGATTTTTTATAGAGAGACATATGTTAGCCACAGAAGATAAATTGCCTGAGTCTCTGATTTATAAAATCTCTAAAACCACCTAATGCCATTTTTAAAAATGCATGAATGCATACATGTCCATTTTTACTTTATAATCTGAATTATACCGAATATTTACTGCAGCATTATCATCCAGGCCTCATTACCTCTTGGTTAATTAGCTAACATTTGTAAAGTGCTTTGAAGATGAAAAGCGTCATATAAATGCTAAGAATTGTTAAGTAATATGAAAGGAAAATCATAAAATAGATACATTGTTAACATTAATTTGTATTTTATCTTTTCTTATTCTCTCCTCCCCAGCATTTGACATTTAGGGCTGAAATACATATAAAGGCTAAGGGCGCTGCCATGTCTGTTAGAGCTGTGACCCACTATTCCAACTAACTACCAATTAATACTTGCCAAACAATGAGTTCTCAAGCAGAAACAAATTACCTGTCCAGAGAGATCTCCACTTGTACTGGTTACAGTGTTAACTAGTTAAACAATTCACACAGAGTTTCAAGGAAAAGTGTTTTAATTCAGAGGCAATAAATAAGCATTTCTACCTTGTGCAAAACAGTGCAAAATACACTAATGAATACTATGATCAGCCAAACCATTTTGGCGTCAGACATCTGATTCCACTTTGCACCCACTGGATAACCGTAGGTCCTGTTGCCGAGAAGCGTAGAACAGTTTATTATGTAGTGTTGACTGTTCCCTACATTTTGCTGTCATCAAATCAAGTTAAACAAACTTTTCTGAAGCTGCAGTTCTACTCCCTGTCATCTCACCTGCTCCTCCCCCCAATCCTAAACGGACAGAAGGACAGACAGGCAAACCTGCCTCAGAAGACGTTTGGCAGCTGGCCAGGGACTGATACAAAGAAGCAGCAGCTATAGTAAAATATTCTTAAAATAACACGTATCACGAGAGCGTTCAGTAACACAGGAAATAATAGATCAAGTACATTCCAAGTATTTGCAAACTGTTTAATTGAGTAAGGGCAAGTCAAACTCTTCTGATCACAGCCGCATCCTTATTGTAAAGCCTACTTCAATGATACTAAAGTTAATCCCAAGTCCTGTTACAGGAAACGCGTCCTTATTAAAGTAACATTAAGTGCTCCTTTTTTATTGATCTTTCCCTTCAGCTTAATGATAGAAACTTACTGATGTTTTAATAATAACCTCACAAGCTTTATCTCATTTTACTTTGCCTTGGTACTAAAAGATAGAGTGGAAACTAACTTAGCATAAACATTTTGCAGATGTCTTTAAAGGCCAGGGGGAGTGGGGAGAAAAAAAAAAGATTCAATTGAGCTGTGTGTTAACAAAGATGGCTGAAAAACTAAAAGATAAAAGGGAGGCTCCAGCGTGAACATCAAAGAATTGTTAATGACAAGAAATACCATTAGGGTTAGCCTCGCTTTTGTTTCAACCCTTTCACACCTGCAGCGCGTGGTGAGCTAAGCCTTTGTTCCAAAATCTGAATTACCTCCATTAGCATTTATAGAAAAAAGGTTGCAAAACAACAGAAACATACTTTTGGTTCTCCCCTTTTGCTTGAAAAGTCAGAAATTAGTTAGATATCTGTGGCTTTCTTTCTAGTTCCTGAATGTAACAACAAAGTTTATAGAGGTGGAAGGTAATGGGTTGCAAATGAGTTGGGTTAAAATGTGAGAATAGCTTTGTAACTGAAAAAGAGAGTAACAGTAACATAAGCAACATAGGGACGCTCACAGAAGAAGCTCAGACATCCGCAATAGCAAAATCAGAGCGTGAAATTCAGATTAGCCCTCCCCAGGCTGTGAGAGGAAGGGGGTATTGCAAGACTTGGCATGGCTAAAGGTGTAACCTGTTTTATTTGGCCCCTGAAAAATTTTAACAGATGGTGGGACCAGCTGTCTTTTTCAGCCATTTAATAAACTCTTCGGTGGTAACAGTTTGGAAAGTGGGGGTTTTTCGTTTTAGGCCAGAGGAGAAAATAAAGAAATCTGTCCCAAATTGTCTTTGCCAAGTAGTAAAGCCTAGAAACATTATGAAAAGTTAAAGGGGGAAAAAATCTAATCGGCTATACTATTCTCATTATGTTGTTTAAGGGAGCTGCAACAAAAACAAATTCCTCTCTGCCAAATTGGGCGACTAACTACTGGCAAAATGTATTTTGTATATCCGGGATTTTAATTTTGGTCTTTCAGAAAGAAATGGCTGATTATTCTGGCTAGTGCTCATTGACCAGTTAACAGGACTTTAACACAGCTACCCACGACATTATAAAACATTTGTTACAAGTCAGCACTCATAGGACGTAAATACTTTGTCCTAAAGAACGAAGGAGTGAATTTGATCCAGTTGGCATAATTGGTCTAAAACAGCATAGAGCTCTCCTAATCATGTCATGTGAATTACAGAGCCCAGCTCCAGACCTCAGGGAACGGGAAAAATTCTCATGTTAATTTGTGCTCAGAACAGGATCTGAGAGAGTTTGCAGTTATGTAAAATTGGCACTTTTTTCTGCAGATAAAATGGCAACTCTCAATTATGGGAGAAAGAGTTTACTTACAAAGATTCTCCCTAATGGCTATAAACTCTTTTTTGCAAATGCTCGTGACTCCTGCCTGAGCATCATCCACTTTCACTTGGCAAAACTTTGTTCTGCCCCCAGGCCTAGATACTATCTCTATATTGTCCCAAGTAAATTGCAGCAATAAAATGTAAACTCTTTTTAGGTTAAGAGAGATATGACACCTTTGGACACCTGAAGGGTTTGCAGCACTCATTGTATCTAGCAAATCTCTTTGGCTTATAGCATTCAGCTCGCCTCCTTTCTGGGTTGCTAGTGATCTTGCCTTCTTCAGCACTTAGTAAAGTATAGGTGGTTGAGAAAGGAAAAACCAATAAATCTACCTGGAGTAAAGCATATAGTCATTAAGCTAACTACCAAAATTAACAGACTGCCATTTCTAATCTGCCAATTACCATGATTTGTGCATTGCCTTAGACAAATTACAGTTCTTCCTTTAGGGGCTACTTTCTCTAGGCTGTAACCCCAGACTACCATTCATTCAGCACATCCTTAATAAGTCCCTACTATGCTCCAAGCACTGTGCCTGGAGCTAAAATATCAAAGTGACCAAGACAGACAATATCCCTCTCCCTGGAGGGAGTTTATACAGCCTCCTGTCTTCACTGGGTAAGGAATGAGAGAAAGGTTATCAACATAATGGCCTTTCCACAGAAGGCCTTCAGGAAGAGCTGTGTGGAAGCCACTGCAAATTCATCCCAGCAATCCTCAGTAAAGTGCCTGGCTTTGCCAGGGAACCTGTTAGTTTTCCAGCCACTGATTTCAGACAGATGTCAGAAGCCCCTGGCTAAAGTACGCTTATCTAGATGTTAAATGTGTCTAGAAGTTACAGTATTTTCTTTACACATTACAAAGTTCTTTACTAAATTTTAGGAATAAGTAGTTTCAAGTGGGAAAAATAAAGATACGGAGCCTTACTTTATAGAAATAAAAACTTTAACACCATCTGAAAATTAAGTCGATCTTGTGGCTAGAAGGCAGATACGTTCAACTACTTCTAGACTTTACCTCCAAAATGTGAATGCCTTTATTTCCCATGAACCACTTGTAAGTATCAATGTCAGTTTGAATACTGACAGCAATTCTGTCAGATTTCCCAGAATGTAGGAATGGAATTCACCCTGAATACAAGAAAAAAAATGAAGACAGTCATGTGAAATTCAACTAAACCTATGCTGGAAAATTCATTTGTATTTTCCTTTTCCTATCATTAAACCAACAGGTCATCTGGGATTAGTGAACACAGAATTTAGGGCTAGTTGCAAGCTTTTGTGTTTTCAGGTCAACAAAGTTAGGATCCTTGTCTGTCTGCAAGGCAACTGCCCCCAGACATTGCTGCCTGGGCCAAGGTCTTAGCCACGCACAGGATACTTTCTGCTGTGCTATCCATGTCACCATCACAGATGCCAGGTGTATCTGCAGCGGCGGCCATGGCCAAGCAGTGACCAGAAGAGCCCAGGGGAAAACTCACCAAAACCAGCAATTCCTAGGAATAATCTCAGTGACCCCCCAGTAGCAAGTCTGGTAATACAGTAAGCTGACATATTTATGCCGCTTCCTTAATGCTTCTCATAAATAAATGCTACATTTCACATCACTTTTTCTACTAAAAAGTCTCTTGCAAAGACAAAGCAATATTTTACTCTAATGAAAAGCAGGAATGATGAACTAATGAAGCCCATTAAAAAGTGATAAATAAATACCAACCTATAAATTCCCTAAAGATTGTTGAGAAATGTCATAACTTTCAGAATTCTCCAAAAGTCCAGGAAACTAAAAGAAGAAAAATTGTGCAAGAACCTTTTATAGTAGGCATTTTCTACTAGGATAAATTATTTTCTTAAATTACATAATCAGTAACAGTTAAATTCTTAACATTTAAAGGAATGATCTAACAAAGTAGTTAACAAAATAGTAGTATATGTGAAAATTAAATTATTTTCCATTCCGTTGCTGTAATTAATTACAAACATTCAAAGGGGATTGAGTCCTTGATAAAGTGATTATTAATTTCATTAGGATTGTTTAAAATATTTTTATTCAATATTTGCTGTGTGCCAAATTTATTGGGGACAAAGAACCTAAAAAAAAGGTTACAGGTGACAGAGAAAGTAAAAATAGAAAACAATAAGGAAGAGGGAAAAAAAAGAAGGAAAGATGATATTACTACTCAATATCAAAAAATACTGGAAGATTACAAAAAGAAAAAGTATTGTGCTGGCACCAAAATAGAGAAACCAACCAGGAAAGATACGACATAAATACAAGTCTATCCAAGTATTTCTTATGCAGGTGAAATTTCAAAGCAGTCAAGAAATGATTCAATAAATAATGCTGGAAAAATTAAATTTGGGAGAAAAGTAAAATTTATCCTTGTCAAGAACAGTGAGAGCCTCAGGCTTTTTACCTACTTCCAAACTACTAAGTTAGCCTGTTACAGTTTCATGGATGTTGGCGAAAGGCACAGGATTCCTGGGTCAGAGACAAAAATGTAGTAGCAGTGGCCAGGAAGTCAGAATTTGCACCAGTTCCCTGAGCCTCCAGTCCCACAGGGTGATGTGAAAAGGGCCAGATGCTACCTGCAGGCAGTGGAGTGGATTATAGGAGAGAAACCCCAAGTTCAAGGCCCTGGATTCTTTTACAATGAGCAGGAAGCCTGCCCAATCTTTTTTTTTTTTTAGAGACAGAGTCTCAATTTGTCTCCCTCAGTAGAGTACTGTGGTGTCACAGCTCACAGCAACCTCCAACTCTTGGGCTTAGGCAATTCTCTTGCCTCAGCCCCCCGAGTAGCTGGGACTACAGGTGCCTGCCACAGTGCCCCTCTATTTTTTGTTGCAGTTTGGCTGGAGCTGGGTTCAAACCTGCCACCCTCAGTAAATGGGGCCGGCGCCCTCCTCAATGAGCCACAGGTGCCGCCCAGCCTGCCCAAACTTTGCCCTGGATGGAGGTATTATTTTTATTATAAGCACAAGCTACCAAACTGCCTTCTGCTCCTAAGGGAACACTATCTCTATTTTCCAAGGCTGTTCACTATATAAACATCCCTGAAAAAATAGTTAGGACAAAGGCACAGCCTTTGCTCACAAGACACACAGCCACGTGCTGACACACATGGGGAGCTCCCTCCCAGTAGTCACTAACTAGTGCTTTATTGTAATGGAACTCTAGAAAAATTAAAGAGTTCAATGTAAAAAAGAACAACAAGAAGAAGAAACTATTAAAAACTAGGAGAAAGGGCAGTGCTTGTGGCTCACTGAGTAGGGTGCCAGCCCCATATATCCAGGGTGGTGGCCCAGCCCCAGCCAAACTGCAACAAAAAATAGCCGGGTGTTGTGGCAGGCGCCTGTAGTCCCAGCTACTCCAGAGGCTGAGGCAAGAGAATTGCCTAAGCCCAGGAGTTGGAGGTTGCTGTGAGCTGTGAAGCCATAGCACTTGAGCTATGAAGCCATAGCACTCTACTGAGGGTGATAAATTGAAACTCTGTCTCTAAAAAAAAAAAACCTAGGATAAAATATATATATGAATGCTTCTAAACTTTTCAGGTAGGGAAACTTTCTAAACATATTGTCAAAGACAGCTTAAGGGAAGAACATTAAGAAATGTACAAAACTTTCTTTATAGCATGATATATGATATCAAATAAACAATTTACACATTCAAAATTACAGCATTCATTAGGTAGGGTGTGGCCACATAATACAGTAGTATATAGTCTTGAAAATGACTTAAAAAGGTAGAAAAAATAAGGCTGACTATAAAAAGAGGGAAAGGCTCGGCGCCTATAGCTCAACTAGCTAAGGCGCCAGCCACCTACACCTAAGGTGGCGGGTTCGAATCCCCAGCCTGGACCTGCCAAACAACAATGACAGCTGCAACCAAAAAATAACCAGGCATTGTGGCGGGCACCTGTGGTCCCAGCTACTTGGGAGGCGGAGGCAAGAGACTCGCTTGAGCCCAGGAGTTGGACGTTGCTGTGAGCTGTGATCCTACGGCACTCTGCCCATGGGGACAGCTTGAGGCTTGGTTTCAAAAAAAAAAAAAAAAAAAAGCATGATAAACAAAAGAGGGTGAACAAGAAAGCAAACAGAATTTCCAGCAGCAGAGGTGGGGAAATTCAAATAGCCCTCTAAAAACAACTAATATTAAGGGTAGTTATGGTTGACTTGGTGATTATTAGTTTTCTTCTATTTAGTTATCTAAATATGTAAAATAGGCATTTAATATATAAATTTTATTTTATTTATTTTATTTTATTTTATTATTTTTTGAGACAGCGTCTCAAGCTGTCGCCCTGGGTTACAGCTCGCAGCAACCGCCAACTCTTGGGCTTAAGCAATTCCCCTGCCTCAGCCTCTCAAGTAGCTGGGATTATAGGTGCCTGCCAGAACACCCAGCAATCTTTTGGTTGTCATTGTTGTTTGGCAGGTCTGGCTAGGTTTGAACCCGCTAGCTCCAGTGTATGTGGCTGGTGCCCTAGCTGCTTGAGCTATAGGCGCTGAGCTATTTATTTATTTATGTTTTGAGACAGAGTCTCACTATGTTGCCCTCATATAGAGTGCTGTGGCATCACAGCTCATAGCAACCTCAAACTCTTGGCCTTAAGCAATTCTCCTGCCTCAGCCTCCCAAGCAGCTGGGACCACAGGTGCCCGCCACAACACCCGGCTATTTTTTTGTTGTATTTATTGAGTTATCCTGAGCCAGGTTTGAACCTGCCACCCTCTGTGTATGTGGCTGGCACCATAACCACTGTGCTACGGGAGCTGAGCCTAATATATATAAATTTTAGACTCAGTAAATACACACATGTGCACACACACACATACCTCTGGAACAAACAGAAACCCAGTCTCTATCAGCAGTCACTGCCTAGCCCCTGGCAACTGATCCACTTCCCATCTCTGTGGATCTGCCTTTCCCCAACATTTCTTATAAATGGAATCTCACACTGTGTGTGCTTCTGTTTGGCTTCTCTCATTGAGCACGATGTCCTCAAGGTTAATCCACATTGTAGCCTGTGTCAGAGCCTCATTCCTTTTCGTGGCTGAGTAATAGTCTAGTGTGTGAACAGAACACCCTGGGTTTATTCATCTGTCCATGTACACTTAGGCTGTTTCCACCTTCCACCTTGTAAATCGTGCTGTTGTGAACATTCATATACAAGTTTTTGTGTGGACGTGTGTCTTCTATTCTCAGTCATACACCTAGGAGTGAACTTGCTGGGTCATATGGTGACTCTGTGTTTAACTTTTGGAGAACCATTGGACTGTTTTCCACAGTGTTTCCACCTTCTCACATTCTTACCCACCGAGTGTAGGGGCTTCAATCTCTCTGCACTCTCACTGCTACTTGTTATTGTACAGCTTTCTTTTATTTATTTTATTTTTTTTTTTAGAGAGTATCTAATTTTGTGACCCTCAGTAGAGTGCCGTGCCATGGCATCATAGCTCACAGCAACCTCAAACTCTTGGGCTCTATAGCCGGGCATTGTCGCGGGTGCCTGTAGTCCCAGCTATTTGGGAGGCGGAGGCAGGACACTCACTTGAGCCCAGGATTTGGATGTTGCTGTGAGCTGTGATGCCATAGCACTCTACCCAGGACAACATCTTGAGGCTCTGTCTCAAAAACAAACAAACAAAAAACTCTTGGGCTCAAGTGATCCTCTTGCCTCAAACTCTCAAGGAGCTGGGACTACAGATGCCTGCCACCACATCCAGTTATTTATTTATTTATTTTTTTGAGACAGCGCCTCAAGCTATCACCCTGGGTAGAGTGCTGTGGCATCACAGTTCACAGCAACCTCAAACTCTTGGGCTTAGGCAATTCTTTTGCCTCAGCCTCCCAAGTAGCTGGGACTACAGGTGCCCACCACAATGCCCGGCTATTTTTGAGTTGTAGTTGTCATTGTTGTCTGGCAGACCAGGGCTGGATTCAAACCCACCAGCTCTGGTGTATGTGGCTGGTGCCTTAGCCACTTGAGCTACAGGCACCAAGCCACACACACACATTTATTTTTATTTTTGAGACAGAGTCTCACTATGTTGCCCTCAGTAGAGTGCTGTAGCATCACAGCTCACAGCAACCTCAAACTCTTGGGCTTAAGTGATTCTTTTGCCTCAGCCTCCCAAGTAGCTGGGACACTATAGGTGCCCGCCACAACGCCCAGCCATTTTTGGTTGCATTTGTCATTGTTGTTTAGCAGGGCCAGGCCAGGCTCCAACCCGCCAGCTTTGGTGTATGTGGCTGGTATCCTTCTCACTGAGCTACAGGGCACCGAGCCATACCCAATTATTTTTTTTATTTATTTATTTTGAGACAGAGCCTCAAGCTGTTGCCCTGGGTACAGTGCCATGGCATCACAGCTCACAGCAACCTCCAACTCCTGGGCTTGAGCAATTCTCCTGCCTCTACCTCCCAAAGTAGTTGGGACACAGGCACCCGCCACAACGCCTGGCTATTTTTTGGTTGCAGCCATCATTGTTATTTGGTGGGCCCAAGCTGGATTCGAACCCGCCAGCTTAGGTGTATGTGGCTGGTGCTTTAGCTGCTTGAGACACAGGTGCTGAGCCACACATCCAGTTATTTTTAAAGATGGGGTCTTGCTCTTGCTCATGTTGGTCTTGAACTCATGAGGTCAGGCAATCCGCCAGCCTTGGCCTCCCAGGAAGCTGGGATTACAGGCATGAGCCACCACGCCTGGTCTACTGAAAAACTTTCTGATAATACAGGTCCTAGCACACATGCAGGGGTGTCTCACTGCGGTTTTATTTTTTTAAATTGACTTTATTATTTTTTCACATTTATATTCTTCTTTTTTTTTGAGACAGAGCCTAAAGCTTTCCCCCTGGGTAGAGTGCCATGGCTTCACTGCTCACAGCAACCTCCAACTCCTGGGCTCAAGCGAGTCTTCTACCTCAGCCTCCCAAGTAGCTGGGACCACAGGCGCCCGCTACAACGCCTGGCTATTTTTTTGGTTGCAGCCATCATTGTTGTTTGGCGGGCCTGGGCTGGATTCGACTTGGCACCTTAGGTGTATGTGGCTGGCGCCTTAGCCACTTGAGCCACAGACGCCGAGCCTTCTTCTTCTTTTTTTTTTTTTTTACATATTTTATTCTCTTATTTGGTATTCCTATGTTTAACTTACTTTTTTAGAGATGGAGTCTCACTTTGTCACCCTCAGTAGAGTACTGTGGCATCACAGCTCACAGCAACCTCCGGCTCTTGGGCTTAGGTGATTCTCTTGCCTCAGCCTCCCAAGTAGCTGGCACTATAGACGCCCACCACGACACCTGGCTATGTTTTGTTGCCAGTTTGGCTGGGGCAGGGTTTGAACATGTCACCCTCGGTATATGGGGTCGGAGCCCTACTCACTGAGCCACAGGTGCCACCCCACATTTATATTCTTTTGAGGGGTGGCTGGGTTTAAACCTACCACCTCCTATATATGGGTAAACTTCATTGGCTACGATACTGCCCCTGTGCAGAGCTTTGGTTTTTGGGGGGGTTTTTTGGCAGTTTTTTTAGCTAGGGCTGGGTTCAAACCCACCACCTCCTGCAAATGGGGCCAGCACCCTACCCCTTTGCGCCATAGGCACCACCCGTTTTTCTTTTTTTTTTGAGACAGAGTCTCACTGTGTTGCCCTCAGTAGAGTGCTGTAGTGTCACAGCTCACAGCAACCTCAAATTCTTGGGCTTAAGCGATTCTCTTGCCTCAGCCTCCCAAGTACGGTGTTTCCCCCAAAATAAGACCTACCCCAAAAATAAGACCTATCATGATTTCTATGCATTTGTTAAATATAAGCCCTACCCTGATAATAAGACATGGTAATGGCTCGGCACCTGTGGCTCAAGTAGCTAAGGTACCAGCGATATACACCTAAGCTGGTGGGTTTGAATCCAGCCTGGGCCTGCCAAACAACAATGATGGCTGCAACCAAAAAATAGCCAGATGTTGTGGCAGGCGCCTGTGGTCCCAGCTACTTGGGAGGCTGAGGCAGGAGACTCGCTTGAGCCCAGGAGTTGGAGGTTGCTGTGAGCTGTGATGCCACGGCACTCTACCCAGGGGGACAGCTTGAAGCTCTGTCTCAAAAAAAAAAAAAAAAAAAAGACCTAGTGATGGGTGTAGGTCAGCCCTACCAGCAAGGCCAGCTCCCCCTGTCACATTCCAGAAGAAGATGACTTAACTGTATTTGAGTAAATGTAGATTGTTGTATTATACTTCTTTTTTTTTTTTAGAGATAGAGTCTCACTTTGTTGCCCTTATTAGAGTACTGTAGAGTCACAGGTCACAGCAATCTATGGGCTTAGGCAATTCTCTTGCCTCAGCCTCCCAAGTAGCTGGGACCACATGCACCTGTCAAGACACCCAGCTATTTTTTTGTTGCAGTTTGGCCGGGGCTGGGTTTGAACTCGCCACCCTGGGTATATGGGGCCGGCGCCCGACTCATTGAGCCACAGCGCCGCCCAGATTGTTGTATTATACTTAATAAAAATAAGACATCCCTGAAAATAAGCCCTAGTGTGTTTTCTTGAGAAAAAATAAATATAAGACAGTATCTTATTTTCAGGGAAACACGGTAGCTGGGACTACAGGCATCCGCCACAATGCCCAGCTATTCTTTTGTTGTGGTTGTCATTGTTGTTTAGCAGGCTTGGGCCAGGTTTGAACCTGCCTGCCCTAGTATATGTGGCTAGTGCCCTAACCACTGAGTTACAGGTGCCGAGGCTACATTTATATTCTTTTCCCTTCCATTCTCCTCCTGTCACTGTGGTCTTGATTTGTATTTCCCTGATGGTCAAAGATTTCCACTATCTGTCCATGTGTTCCTTGGTCATCTGTAGACTCACCTTCACAGAAATATCTGTCCCAGACTGCAGAGGAATGTAGACCCCCTCATAGCTCAGCCCTGCTCCTCACCTGCTCTCTCCTGCTATTCTGGGGGATGGGTGGCTGTGGCCAGTGCAGGAAGGGCCTCATTCAAACCCCTCTTTACACAAGCATCTGAGCAACACCCTCCCCCACACCCCACCTTTGGCCCATCAAAACAAATGAAACAAGAAGGAATCCGTGACTGTGATGCATTCTCTGTACTCCTGGTTTGAAGCCAGGCACTTGCTACTCATGTTCAGATGGCAAGTGGCGTACCTAGCTGTCCCCCCACTCAGGCTGGCAGCAAGAAGTCTCTCCCAGGGAGTCAGCATCCAGGCCACCTGAGCTGGCTGCCTGCTACTCAAGATCAGATGTCTGCTTCCCAGTATAAACTATTGATGCTGGGATGTCACTACTGTGAGCTCACTGTCTTCTGTTTCATATTTCACCTCTGTTAACACGGGGTCCCTGCAGCCTGGGGGAAGCTGCCTTCCTTCTGTCCTGGATCCCCATGGAGCCTCCTTGGGGCATGTCCCTTCTGTGCCAACTCATTCCAGAATTAACTTTTACCCCAATCCCACATCTCCTCCATAGTGAAAGCCTGACCTGTGAGAAATACCATTTCAGGGGACACCGAGGACTTTTAACTCTATTTTTACTTAAATTTTTTTTTAGGACGGCACCTGTGGCTCAGTGAGTAGGATGCCAGCTCCATCTACCAAGGGTGGCAGGTTCAAACCTGGCCCCAGCCAAACTGCAACAACAATAAAAAATATCTGGGCGTTGTGGCGGGGACCTGTAGTCCCAGCTACTCAGGAGGCTGAGGCAAGAGAATTGCCTAAGCCCAGGAACTAGAGGTTGCTGTGAGCTGTGACACTATAGCACTCTACTATGGGCGACAAAGTGAGACTCTGTCTCAAATAAATAATAATTTTTTTTTTAGACATGGGGACTTTATATATTGTTCAGACTGGTTTTGAACTCCTGTCCTCAAGCAAGCCTCCTACTTCAGCCTCCCAAAATGCTGGGACTGGCCTTTAAGCTACCTTGTTGAGCTTTCAACTCTATACTATACTTTAGTGTATGGTCTCCCCTTTGGATCTGTGACTTTGGACCTGGATCACTCTCTCAGGTGGGCCCATCCTGGGCACTCTGCTGTTCAGAGTACTGAACAGCATCCCTGCCTTCATGCACTCCCACCCAGGAACCACTCCCAGTGTGATAACAACCACAGATATCCCCAGACATTGCCCAAGTTCCTCTGAGGGCTGAATTGACCCTGGGTAAGAATAGCTACTTTCCTATATCCTTGTCATCACTGAGCTTCCCTATGGTTTGCCTTTTTTTTTTTTTTTTGGTAAGCAAAGCAGGACTTACACCTGCTATTGATAAAACACAGCAAGGAGTCTGCACAGGGGCCTTGTATTTCCAGAACAAGCACAGACGGCACCAATTATGATAGCCTGGAGATCTGGGGTCTCCACTATTGTGGAGCTGCTCTACCTACTACCCACCAGTCCCCCAGCTTGGTAAGCTTGGTGGATGACCTCACAGACATGCAGGTGAACAGATGGCCACTGGATCACTTACAGCTCAGCTCATGTTCCCTCTCCATATCAAGACATCTTCCTTTTAATCAATTTTGCAAGACAGTGGAGGCAAGCCAGCAGCCACGCGTGTTGTTCTGTCCTGTCACCAGGGAGGCGGGAAATGCCTGGCTGGCTTTCTTCAGTTTTCACAGGCTGTGTGGACTTCTGCAACCAGGTGCCACAAACTGGGTTTCTTTTTTCTTTCTTTTCTTTTCTTTTCTTTTCTTTTTTTTTTTTTTGAGACAGAGTCTTACTCTGTCACCCTTGGTAGAGTGCTATGGCATCGTAGCTTACAGCAACCTCAAAACCTAGGCTCAAGTGATTCTCTTGCCTCAGTCTTCCAAGTAGCTGGGACTACAGGTTCCTGCCACCACACCCAGGTCTTGCTCTTGCTCAGGCTGATCTCAAATTCCTGAGCTCAACAGAGCCACTAGCCTTAGCCTCCCAGAGTGCTGAGATTACAGGCATGAGCCACCACCCCTGGCCTTTGGGTGTGTTAAAACGACATACACTTATTCTTTCACCATTTGGGAGGCCTGAAGACTGAACTCAAGGTGTTAGCAGAGCTGGATCTTCCTGGAGGACCCAGGGGAACATCCTTCCTGCCCCTTCCAGCTTTGTTTTCCAGGAAGTCCCTAGTGTCCCTTGGCTGTGGTCGCTTCACTAAGGACATCACACAGGACATAGTCTGTGTATCTGTGTCCAAATTTCCCTCTCCTTATAAGGATACTAGTCACTGCATTGGAACCCACCCTTATGACCTCATCTTAATTAATTATGTCTGTAGGAACCCTGTTTTCAAATAAGGTACCATTTATAGGTGCCTGGGGCTATGTGTGGACAGACTTTTTGGGGGACACAATTCAACCCATGAATAGGAACTTAACCTCTGTGGTTTTCTCCCCACCTCCACATGTTCTGGCTTCTCAGTGGCTGGCCCTCGCCACTCAGATCAAATTCAGCTTCTTGGCCAGGCTTCCTGGCTCAGCCCAGCCCCTTCCTGTCTTTCTTTCTCTCTGTGGCTGTTTCCTGCAGGGACCATTTCAGTTTCCAATGGTTGCCTGTCCTTATTTATGTCTTTATCATCCATCTTCTCTGGGGTCCAGGCTTCCTACAGGGGCCAGTGTCCAGCAGGAGCCCCACATGTGAGATGGATCAGTTGGACGCGGCCTAATTCCACCGCAAGCCACAGGAGGCAGATGCTTAATAGAAACACCCCTGGTCTATCTCTTATTTATTTATTTTCTTTGTTGTTGAGACAGAGTCTCACTATGTCACCCTTGGTAGAGTGCTGTGGCGTCACAACTCACAGCAACCTCAAACTCTTAGGCTTAAACTATTCTCTTGCTTCAGCCTCCTGGGTAGCTGGGACTACAGGTGCCTGCCACAACGCCTAGCTCTTTTTTTTTTTTGAGACAGAGCCTCAAGTTGAGCCCCTGGGTAGAGTGCCCTACCTGGCTTCAACTCCTGGGCTCAAGCGAGTCTCCTGCCTCAGCCTCCCAAGTAGCTGGGATTACAGGCGCCCGCCACAACGCCCAGCTATTTTTTGGTTGCAGCCATCATTGTTGTTTGGCAGGCCCAGGCTGGATTTGAACCCGCCACCTTAGGTGTATGTAGCTGGCGCCTTAGCCACTTGAGTCACAGGTGCTGAGCCTGGCTATTTTCTTTGTTGCAGTTATCATTGTTGTTTAGCTGGCCCAGGCCAGGTTTGAACCCACCACCCTCAGTGTATGTGGCTGGCGCCATAACCACTGTGCTACAGGCACAGAGCCCTACCTCTTATTTTTAATACTTGTTTGTATTTTTTATTCATAGATCATAGTTGAACATATTTTTATCTTTCTAATAAATTTTGGCCAGGCTTTGGGTAGCACCTGTAGCTCAGTGGGTAGGGCACCAGCCCCATATACCAAGGATGGCAGATTCAAACCTGGCTCTGGCTACCAAACTGCAACAAAAAAATAGCCAGGTGTAGTGGCAGACACCCGTAGTCCCAGCTACTCAGGAGGCTAAGGCAAGAGAATTGCCTAAGCCCAAGAGTTGGCGGTTGCTGTGAGCTGTGTGATGCCACAGCACTCTACAGAGAGGGAGAAAGTCTGTCTCTACAAAAAAAAAAAAAAAATTAGGCCAGGCGTAGTGGTTATTGCCACTACTTGGGAGGCAGAGGCAGGAGAATCGCTTGAGCCCAGGAATTGGAGGTTGCTGTGAGCTGTGATGCTAGGGTGACAGCTTGAGACTCTGTCTCAAAAAAAAAACAAAAATAGGCAGGTGTGTGGCGGGCGCCTGTAGTCCCAGCTACTCAGGAGGCTGAGGCAAGAGAATCACCTAAACCCACGAGCTGGAGGTTGCTGTGAGCTGTGTTGCCACAGCACTCTAGTGAGGGCAACAAAGTGAGACTCTGTCTCTAAAAATAAAATAAGGCTCAGTGCCTGTGGCTCAAGTGGCTAAGGTGCCAGCCACATACACCTAAAGTGGTGGGATCAAATCCCACCCTGGCCAAACCGCGACAAAAAAATAGTCAAGCATTGTGGCAGGTGCCTGTAGTCCCAGCTACTTGGGAGGCTGAGGCAAGAGAATCACCTAAGCCCAAGAGCTGGAGGTTGCTGTGAGCTGTGATGTCACAGCACTCTACCAAGGGTGATAAAGTGAGACTCTGTCTCTAAAAAAATAAATAAATAAAATAAAATTGTATTGAGGGTCTCCCTCCATAGATAATTCTTACCACTTGCTTCTCTTGCCCTGTCAAGTGGGAGTGTAGCAGGGTCGCTTAGCAGAACTGAGGCAGCACTCCTGGGGGCTATGGTGTATTCTACTGGACTCATTAGTTGACCACACTGGCAGTTTAGAGAGTTTTAGTTTTCTTTTTAATTCTTGTTGCGGCAGGGTCACCTAGGCTGGAGTGCTGTGGTGTCATCACAGCTCACTGCAGCCTTGAACTCTTGGGCTCAAGTGGTCCTCATGCCTCAGCCTCCAAAGGAGCTGAGACTACATGTGTGTACTACCACGTCTGGCTAATTTTAAGTTTTTGTGGAGACAGGGTCTTACTCTGTTGCCCTGGCTGGTCTTGAACTCCTGGCCTCAAGTGATTCTCCTGCCTTGGTCTCCTGAGTAACTGGGACTACAGAGGAGCTAGTACTAAAAGCACCAGCCACTGAGCCCAGCAAGTTTTTTTTTTTCTTTTTTTTTGAGACGGAGCCTCAAGCTATCCCCCTGGGTAGAGTGCCATGGCTTCACACTCACAGCAACCTCCAACTCCTGGGCTCAAGCGAGTCTCCTGCCTCAGCCTCCCAAGTATCTGGGACTACAGGCGCCAGCCACAACACCTGGCCATTTTTTGGTTGCAGCCATCATTGTTGTTTGGCGGGCCTGGGCTGGGGATTTGAACCCGCCACCTTAGGTATATGTGGCTGGCATCTTAGCCGCTTGAGTCACAGGTGCTGAGCCTGAGCCTAGAAAGTTTTATTGGAAGTTGCCAGGTTGCTCCTTACAAGTGGAGTAATCTGGGTGCCTCCCTTTGTGCTGCCTGGCTACTGACCTGGGACTTGGTCCCAGACCCTGTCTGGCTGAGTCAAACCCCTCCCCCAATATCTCTAAGACTCTCTACAGCCCCAGGCTGCTGTTCCTTCTGATCATCCATCCCCCCCCCCAAGTCCCCTGCAGGGCCCTCCTTCCTTCTCCTCCCTCCTTCTAAGACACATACTTCCTGTGGTAGTGAAATGACCCATGGCCTCTGGCCACCACATCCAGCCATGGGTGCCTGGATCTCAACTTTGGGTCACAGCTGCCTGCCCAGGGTGAGGACAGAAGGAATTGCAAGGGGGCTTTTGACAAGGGGAGTTGCTCTGAAAGAAATAAGGGACACTCCCCCCCAAAAAACAGCCATCCACCTGAGCCTGGTGTGGTAGAGCTTCATGCCATGCAGCAAATGTGGCCTGTGTTGTAAGATATAGCAGTCTCCAGTTGGCAAGTCTCAACCTTGACAACTGGAGACTGAGTATTTGAAATCTGGATGGTGTGGCTGATGGGGGAGCTGAATGTTTAATTTTATTTAATTGTATTTCTTTTAAATTAAAATAGCCATGTGTGAGAAGCAACCATTTTGTGGGGCCCACAGTCAGATAACATAATAGATCCTCATTATTTACAGATGGATTCCATATTTGCAAATTCACTGAAATTTATTTGTTGTCATTTGTAAAATTTATTGTAAATGGCTACTCCCAGTGGTTTTGTAGTCATTTGCAGACATGCGCAGAGTTGCAAAATATTTGAGTTAAGGCTTGGCTGCTGTGGCTCAAGTGGCTAAGGTGCCAACCACATACACCTAAGGTGGTGGGTTCAAATCCAGCCTGGGCCTGCCAAACAACAATGATGGCTGCAACCAGAAAATACCCAGGTGTTGTGGCTGGCACCTGTGGTCCCAGCTACTTGGGAGGCAGAGGCAGGAGGCAGGAGACTCACTTGAGCCCAGGAGTTGGAGGTTGCTGTGAGCTGTGATGCCACAGCACTCTACCCAGGGGGACAGCTTGAGGTTCTGTCTCAAAAAAAAAAAAAAAATTTGAGTCAAGGTGGAACAAGGTGGTCCTCTATGCTCTTGTTCCAGCTCATGCCCTAAACAAGTGTCCTTTGTCTTTCATTTAGTGCTGTGTTTTTTTTTTCATATTTTTGTGCATTTCTCTTGGTGATTTCTCTCTTTAAAATGACTCCCAAACAAAATGCACAAGTGCTGTCTAGTGCAAGGGGCTGTAATATGCTTCAGAAAATACCTGTGTTAGAGAAGGTTCCTTCAGGAAGCTGAGGCGGGAGAATAATTTGTGCCCAGGAGTTCAAGCCTGCAGTGAACTATGATTACACCATTGCACTCCAGCCTGGACAATAGAGCAAGATTCCATCCCTAAAATAGAAGACCAGGCATGGTGGATTATGCCTGTGATCCTAGCACTGTGGGAGGCTGAGGTGGGCAGGTTGTCTGAGCTCAGGAGTTCCAGACCAGCCTGAGTAAAGCAAGACTGGTCTCTACTAAAAATAGAAAAACTGGCCAGGCATTGTTTTGGGTGCCTGTAGTCCCAGGCATTAGGGAGGCTGAGGTAATTTAATTGCTTGAGCCCAAGAGTTGAGGTTGCTATGAGCTATGACACCACTGGCACTGGATCTAGGGCGACAATCAAGAAAGGAAGGGAGGGAGGGAGGTTGAAGGGGGGGAGGAAGGAAGGAAGAAAGGAAAGAAGGAAGGACGGAGAGAGAGAGAGTAAATTAAAAAATGCACCTTAAGGCTAGGTGCCCATAGCTCAGTGGTTAAGGGTCTGGCCACATATACTGGGGTTGGTGGGTTTGAACCCAGCGGACCCGCTAAACCAACAATGACAACGACAACAACAACTACAATAGCTGAGCATTGTGGCGGGAACCTGTAGTCTCAGCTACTTGGAGGCCAAGGCAAGAGAATCACTTAAGCCCGTGAGTTTGAGGTTGCTGTGAACTATGATGCCATGGCACTCTAACAAGGGCAACATAGTTAACATAGTTAGACTGTCCCCCCAAAACCCAAACCCACCTTATAGAATACATTGTCTTGATTTATTAACATTGCACTATAATTGTTAGGTAGTTAGCCAGAAATCTGGCTCTCCTGGGGAAGGAGGACAAGGGTGGGGCCCCCATCTTGATGCTGCCCACCTTAATTTTGTTCCAAATAATTGCTCACCGAGGAGGAGGGCCCACCCTACAAATCTACGAATCAGAACTTAGCATGCCAACTGCAAAAGGATATAGAAGACTCTAAACCAGGCATGGGGGCTCAGGCTTATAATCCAAATTTATAGAGCCTGAGGCAGGTGGGTTGCTCCAACTCAAGAGTTTGAGACCAGCCTGAGCAAGAACTTAGACTACAGGTGCCCACCATCATGCCCAGATATTTTTATAGATGGGGTCTTGTTCTTGCTCAGGCTGGTTTTAAACCACTGAGGTCAAGCAATCCACCTTCCTGCCCCTTCCAGAATGCTAGGAGTACAGGTATGAACCACCGCACCCAGTCTTATTTCTGTATAGATAGGGTCTTATCTGGAACTCCTGACCTCAAGTAATCCTCCCACCTTGGCTTCCCAAAATGCTGGGATTACATACCTGAGAAAATTTGTCTAGCCCAGGTGTTTGTCTTTCTTTTCTTTCTTCCTTTCCTTCTTTCTGTTCCTTTCCTCCCTCCCTCCCTTCCTTCCTTCCTTTCCTCTTTTCTTTCTTTCCTTTTTTGACAGAGTCTCACTTTGTCACCCTTGGTAGAGTGCCATGGCATCTAACTCACAACCACCTCATACTCTTGGCCTCAAGCGAGTCTCCTTCTGCCTCAGTCTCTCAAGTACCTGGGACTATAGGCACCAACTGTAATGTCCAATTTATTTTTTTTTTCTCTCTCTCTTTTTTTTCTTTGTGGGCAATAGTGGCTTTTACTTCCACCGCAGTGAGGGTGAGCTGAGTTCGAGAAGGAAATCAGTGGACGGGAAATACCCGTCTATTTTTATTGAGAGAGTCTCACTCTTGCTCAGGCTGGTTTTGAACTCCTAAGATCAAGCAATTCACCAGCCTTGGCCTCCCAGAGTGTTTGGATTACAGGCATGAGCCACTATGCCCAGCAATGTGGACATTCTTGTTAGGGTTTTCTGAGGATATCTACACATTTCTGTCAGGTAAGCACCTGGTGGTAGAGATGGTGCATCTCAGGGGAAATACATCAATGACTTCATAAGAAGCTGCCAAACTATTTTCTTTTCTTTCTTTTTTTTTTTTTTTTTTGTAGAGACAGAGTCTCACTTTGTTGCCCATGGTAGAGTGCTGTGGCGTCACACAGCTCACAGCAACCCCCAACTCCTGGGCTTCAGCGATTCTCTTGCCTCAACCTCCTGAGTAGCTGGGACTACAGGTGCCCGCCACAATGCCTGGCTATTTTTTGGTTGCAGTTCGGCTGGGGCTGGGTCTGAACCCACCACCCTTGGTATATGGGGCTGGTGCCCTATTCACTGAGCCAAAGGTGCCACCCCTATTTTCTTTTCTTTCTTTCTTTCTTTTTTTTTTTTTGAGACAGTCTCACTATGTTGCCCTCAGTGGAGTGCTATGGCATCACAGCTCACAGCAACCTCAAACTCTTGGGCTTAAGTGATTCTCTTCCTCAGCCTCCCAAGTAGCTGGGACTACAGGTACCTGCCAAAATGCCCAGCTATTTTCTGTTGCAGTTGTCATTGTTGTTTGAACCCACCAGCCTTGGTGTATGTGGCTGGTGCCGTAACCACTGTGCTACGGGCACCAAGCCTGCCAAACTATTTTCCAAGGAAGCCACACCAGCTGGATTTAGAGTTCTAGCTGCCCCATATTTGCTAACACTTTGTATTTTCAGTCTTCTTTGGATGATTTTTAAAAAGAATATATTTTAGGGGCGGCACCTGTGGCTGAAAAGGATAGGGCACCAGTCCCATATGCTGGAGGTGGTGGGTTCAAACCCAGCACCAGCCAAAAACTGCACACACACAAAAAAAGAATATATCTTACATAGCATGTAACTTGCCCATTGAAGGTGTATAATTCAAGCATTTTGATAATTTCACAGTTGTGCACCCACTACCATAATCAATTTTAGAGAATTTCATCACCCCCAAAAGAAGCCCCATCCTCATTAGCAGTCATTTCCCATCCCCTCCCAGCCCTCAAGAATCTACTTCCCATCTCTGTCTGTTCCCAGGATCTGCCTGTTCTGGACATTTCACATAAATGGAATATCACACTGTATGGCTTCTCTCACTGTGCCTGGTATCCTCAAAGTCTGTCCATGTTGTGGCCTGTGTAAGAGGCTTATTCCTTTTCTTTCCTTTTTTTTTTTGGTAGAGACAGAGTCTCACCTTGTTGCCCTTGGTAGAGTGCTGTGGCATCACACAGCTCACAGCAACCTCCAACTCTTGGGCTTAAGCTATTCTCTTGCCTCAGTCTCTGAGTAGCTGGGACTACAGGCGCCTGCCACAACACCTGGCTATTTTTTTACTTGCAGTTCGGCGGGGGCCAGGTTTGAACCCGCCACCCTTGGTATATGGGGCCAGCGTCCTACTCACTGAGCCATAGGCGCTGCCCACCTTATTCCTTTTCATAGCTGAGTCATATTGCACTGTATGGATGGATCATGTTGTGTTTGTTGGGTATTTGGGTCATTTCCACTTTTGGCTATTATGATTCATGCTGCTGTGAACATTTATGTATAAGTTATTGTGTGGACATGATTTTTAGTTTTCCTGGGTTTACACCTAGGAATGGAATTGTTGGGGTATAAGGCAACCCTACATGGATTGCTTTGAGGAATAACCAGACTGTGGCGCCACAGTCCAACTCTGAGAGCTCCCAGTATGGCAGGAAGGGCTTGGGTTTGACCTAGCAGGGCCTCTTAGGCAATTCATGCAGGTGGGGAAAGGAGCTGAAAGTGTTTTGGACTCAGAAGACTAAAGAGTTAAAACAGGAAAATATTTTGGGAGGAGCCCCACACGAAGTGAACTTCCCTGCCAGTGGGAGTATGGGTCAAGTTAGGGGTGGGTGCAGGCCCTGGGAGGAGAGAGGGTGGGAATGGGGTAGGTGGTAGGCCTGATAAGAGCTGCGACTGGTTTGGCACCTGTGACTCAAGTGGCCAAGGCGCCAGCCACATACACCTAAGGTGGCGGGTTCGAATCCAGCCTGGCCTGCCAAACAACAATGATGGCTGCAACTGAAAAAAAATAGCCAGGCATTGTGGCAGGCGCCTGTGGTCCCAGCAACTTGGGAGGCAGAGGCAGGAGACTCACTTGAGCCCAGGAGTTGGAGGTTGCTGTGAGCTATGCCATGGCACTCTACCCAGGGGGATAGCTTGGGGCTCTGTCTCAAAAAAAAAAAAAAAAAAAAAAGCTGGGACTGTTCCTTGCTGGCCTGAGGGCCTGGGCGGGGGGAGGGAGAGGGTGGAGGCCTGGTGATGGAAGGGAGTGTCAGGAGATGAAGGGACCAGAGAGATTTAGACTGATCTTTACAATCCAGGAATCTGAAGGGGGGTGTGTCTTCCTGGTAGGTAGGAGCTGGACAGAGACTAGCTAGGCAGAGACTAGAGAGGTAAGGGGAAAAGGGGATCTGGGTTCTTCTGGAAGCTGTCCCCTGGGGATCCCCCCCCCCATCCTACCCAATTGGAGGGGTGGGAGTGGTCTGGAGCTTGAGTTGGTTCCCAGCTCACCTTCACTGCACTGGAGGCAGATTCTCCCTTTGAGCAGTTGTGTGGCCAGAATAAAACAGCTCAGTTCTGGCTCTGGTTTTAAGGTTCACAGTTCAATAGAAATCTGGAGAATAGGCAGGAAAGGCTGAGAGACTGTGGGAGGAAGGCAGATATTGGGAGACTGGCCCTAAGCCTGCCTTGTTCTTTTTTGGATACAGTCTCATTTTGTCCCTCTTGGTAGAGAGCTATGGCATCACAGCAACCTCCAGCTCTTGGGCTTAGGCGATTCTTTTGCCTCAGCCTCCCAAGTAGCTGGGACTACGGGCGCCCGCCACAGCGTCCAGCTATTTTTTTGTTGCAGTTTGGCTGGGGTTGGGTTCAAACCTGCCACCCTTGGTATATGGGGCCAGTGCCCTACTCACTGAGCCACAGGCGCTGCCCTGCCCTGGGGTTTTGTAATTAAGGTAATAAATAAACTGAAAAACACTCTAAAAACTATTGAACCATTTCTATTGAAACTCATCAGGGTCCACGGAGAGGAGGGACCAGCCTAGACCTCCTTCTTCATTTTGACAAAAGAGTAAACTGAGCCATAGCTTTTCCCTCTCTACAGACTTGAAAAAGTGCCTGAGGCCCTGCAGGCCCTTCCCTGAGTTCTAAGGTTAAATGGCTTCTGGGGCCTTGACTCTAGGTCCCTCCTTCCTGACTCCTGCAGCAGCCTGGAGTATCATTTTCAAAATGGTAAGAAACAAACCCAGGTGAGTCCAGAACAATGCAAGGTAAGCTACTTCCCCATTCACCCTGAATCTTTAATGAAGGGAGCAGCTGGCAGGCAAGGCCAGGATGGGAAGCAGGACCCTGCTGGTTACAGGGGAGCCTTGGGGCATCTTCCTGGGCTGGTGTTCTGTAAGGGACAGGAAAGTAAAAATCCTAGGCCCTAAACGTTGCTTACTGTAAGGCTGGCTTGGGGAATATGCTGGCCTCGGCTGATCCCCCAGATGCTGGCATCCTGTTATTCTATCCATGCTTCAGAGAATGCAATTGTGGTCCCCAAAATGATATGCCTGTGACCTAATCCCCAGAACTTGGGAATAAGAATTTATTTGGAAGAAGGGTCTTTGCAGATGCAATTAAGGCCTTGAGATGAGCATTGAGAGGGACCCCAAATGAGTAACATATGTCTTGCACAGGTTTTTTGTTTGTTTGTTTGTTTTTGCAGTTTTTGGCTGGGGCTGGATTTGAACCTCCCACCTCTGGCATATGGGGTCTGTGCCCTACTACTTTGAGCCACAGGCACTGCCCAGTGTCTTGCACAGTTTTATTAAGAGAGGCTCAAGGCAGGCTGTTCTGATGCCGGTTTAGGGAAGAAGCACCAGAAAAGAACAGCCTTGGGCGGCGCCTGTGGCTCAGTGAGTAAGGCACTGGTCCCATATACCGAGGGTGGCAGGTTCAAACCCGGCACCAGCCAAACTGCAACCCCAAAATAGCTGGGTGTTGTGGCAGGCACTTGTAGTCCCAGCTACTCAGGAGGCTGAGGCAGAAGAATCAGTAGGAGTTGGAGGTTGCTGTGAGCTGTGTGATGCCACAGAACCCTACCAAGGGCAACAAAGTGAGACTGTGTCTCTACGGGGGCGGGGGGAGGGGAAGAATAGCCTTGGCAAGAAGGCCTGGCCCTTGTGGCTGCAAGGGAGATCAGAGACTAAAGGGGGACTGGTGGTATGGTGGTATGGGGCCTGCTGGGTGGAGGGTTGGACTCCAGCTTTTACTCTAAGCAGGCAGGGAGCCCTTGGCAGGGGTAGGGGGCGGCTTGGTGGGAAGTAGGCTTTATTTTATTTTATTTTATTTTTATTTATTTATTTTTGAGACAGAGTCTCATGGTAGAGTGCTGTGGCATCACAGCTCACAGCAACCTCAAACTCCTGGGCTTAAGCGATTCTCTTGCCTCAGCTTCCCAAATAGCTGGGACTGCAGGCACCCACCATAGCACCTGGCTATTTTTTGTTACAGTTGTCATTGTTGCTTTTAGCAGTCCCGGGCTGCGTTTGAACCCACCAGCCTCAGTGTATGTGGCTGGCACCATAACCACTGTGCTACAGGTGCTGAGTCAATTTTTTATTTTTTTGAGATAGAGTCTCACTTTGTTGCCCTTGGTAGGGTGCCATAGCATCATGGCTCACAGCAATCTCAAACTTCTGGGTTCAAGTGACTCTCTGGTTTCAGCCTCCCAAGTAGCTGGGACTACAGGTGCCCCCCACAACACCCAGCTATTTTTGGAGACGGAGGTGAGGGGTAGAAGGGTAGGGGTGGGGGCTCACTCTGCCTCAGGCTGGCTTTGAACTTGTGAATTCAGGCAATCCACCCATCGTGGCCTAGAGTGCTAGGATTACAGGCGTGAGCCACTGAACCATCCTGCCTTGCCCAGCCTGGGAAGTAGGTTTTTTTTTTTTTTTGAGACAGAGCCTCAAGCTATCCCCCTGGGTAGAGTGCTATGGCATCCCAGCTCACAGCAACCTCCAACTCCTGGGCTTAAGCAAGTCTCCTGCCTCCTGCCTCTGCCTCCCAAGTAGCTGGGACCACAGGCGCCCGCCATAACGTCTGGCCATTTTTTTTGGTTACAGCAGTCATTGTTTGGTGGGCCAGGCTGGATTCGAACCCACCACCTTAGGTGTATGTGACTGGCGCCTTAGCCACTTGAGCCACAGGCGCTGAGCCTGGGAAGTAGGTTTTAACACAATTCCAATGGGGCAAACCCATGGTTGGAAACTGGTGGTCTGCCCCACTATCCACTGCCTTCCTACTTCCTTGCCTCTGCTCGCCTGTGTGAAAGTCCAGTTACTTGGGGGGAAGCATCTCCTTTGAGAAAGGAGTGCCTGCCTTTCCCGGAGGAAGAGTCTAAAGATTAGATTGTAAGAAAAGAAAGTAGAAGCCATGTTTCGAAGACCTGTATTTCAGGTACTTCATCAGTTTGTAAGACATGAGTCTGAAATAGCTAGCAGTTTAGTTCTTGAAAGATCCTTAAATCGTG
>CAUYTI010001566.1:0-11771 GCA_963575145.1 Galago senegalensis
CCCCCTGGGTAGAGTGCCGTGGCATTACAGCTCACAGCAACCTCCAACTCCTGGGCTCAAGTGAGTCTCTTGCCTCCGCCTCCCAGGTAGCTGGGACCACAGGCGCCCGCCACAACGCCCGGCTATTTTTTGGTTGCAGCCGTCATTGTTGTTTGGCGGGTCTGGGCTGGGGATTTGAACCTGCCACCTTAGGTGTACGTGGCTGGCACCTTAGCTGGTTGAGCTATAGGCGCTGAGCCGGGATCAGTTTTCTAATACTATACTAAAAATATCTTTTTGTAATAATTAAAATAACCTTTAAATAAAATAAAAGGTATGATTTTGGTATTATGAACCTAGTTCTAACTCCAAAGAACGCTGCACCCTGCTTGCTTGTCTCCATCCCCGCCTGACCACCCTGAGCTATGCCGCAGCATCTCTAGCAGGGGCAACCTCAGTAGCCCTACAGGTTCCCTGCTCCTATAGTTTTTTCCCACCCAATCCATTCTTCAAACAGAGGGAGGAGTGAACTTTTAAAAACAGAAATCAAACTACATTGCTTTCCTGCTTAAAATCTTTCCAAGACTTTGATTCCTTTTGCTGGTTACACTTAACATATCTAAATGGGAGTGAATGGTGCTAACTGTACAGTCACTAAATTGGTGACACCCACAACAACTACAATATAAAACATGAACTCGACCTCTTCTCCTTCCTTTATTTTAATTTGCCTGTGCTGGTTTGTCCTCTGTCCCATGAATTCATGCCATCCTCAATCTGGTTTCAAGGACAATGCCATTTATAGCAATGGAAGAAGATGAGCTCAAGGGAATCAAATGTGAGCTCTTGAGTTAAAAGAGTTAGAGGATAGCTAAAGAGTACAAACACTAAGGAATTAAGACAGGACACGGAAAATTTTAGAACACAGGTAAGAATATAACTAAAATTCATTGGTCATGCGATTAAGACATTCCACACTAGTTACAAAGAAAGAAACATCTATATGTATAAGTAGCCTAAACAAATCTGAGTTTATTGCCATTCACCTCTCTAGCCAAATTACATTAATGACCAGAATGCAGGTCAATAGGTCAATTCATCCCTCTGTTCCGCCTTTATTTTCTGTTATACAGTCTCAAATCATCTCTCCTACTGAGTTAGCTAAGACTTTACCCAATCCACAGACGCTGTATGTTAAAAGGGGCCTCCCACCCCCACTGCTCCACGTCCAGTGCTCAGACTATTAACATAGTTCTGCTCAGACTCCATCCTCACCTTTGTCTCTTCCTTTTCTGCTTCTCTATGTTTTTAATTTTAAAAAAATATGTATTTCTCAATCCTGTGCATTGTGCTTTCCTAATACCTGACTGCACCCTGGAATCCTCTTCACTCTCCATACAACTTCTCCTTCTCTGCTTTTTCTCAACAAGGAAGACAATTTATTTCTCTCAGAAACCCTATGTTCCTCTGACAGTAGCGCCAGAAAGGCAATTCTCCCAAGGAAATTCTACTAAGCTTATGATTCCTGAGACCAGTAATTAAGAATTATCTTCATTTTAAGGGTCCTTAGCTACAGTATGTGATAGAAAGATGATAACTTATAGTGGATGTGCCTCTTGGTCTTTAAGTTTTTGTAACTCTTAAGGTAAGAATGTGAAATATGGTCAACATTTTGTTTGACAGTCTCTTAGGAGACCCACACGGAATCCTAATAGATGATCTCTCAATAAATCAATCACACAGTTTTCCTTCCAGGGGCAGACTACATTAGTGTTCTTGGTGTAAGACCCAACAAGGAGTAGTCTTGTGTTTACAGTCCAAATCATATTAATTATTATTAAACACAGGAGCCATGACTCACACCTCTAATCCCAGCACTCTGGAAGGCTGAGGCAAGTAGATTGCTTGTGCTCAAAAGTTTGAGACCAGCCAAGCAAGAGCAAAACCCCTTCTCTACTAAAAACTAAAATAGAAAAACTAGCTAGGTGCAGTTGTCCTTGGGAGGCTGAGGCAAGAGGATTGCTCAAGGCCAAGAATTTGAGGTTGCTGTGAGCTATGATGCCACAGCACTCTATTCAGGGTAACAGAGTGAGACTGTCTCAAAAAAATTATCACCAAATGTGGAAATCACGATCTCACAGTGAGATCTCATGCTGTGGGAGACCTGGAAGAACTGAGGGCACGAACTGAGAGGCACGGGAGCCCCTGGGGAAGAGCAGCAGCTCACCCACCCCTCACACATACTCTGAGTCATAGACACAAAGTACAAGGGCAGAATCACCTCGCTTGTTTCTTTCTCTTCTACTTCCTGCTTGCACCCCTCCTCCCTACCAGGTTCCATGTGCCCAAATTAAATCCATAACTGAAGTGACTCCAGAACATTTATAGAAGGCCACTACTCACCCCAGCTGAAGGTCGGCTGCCTAGAGATGGAGGGAAACCCATTTTCCTTGCCTTTGGGCAGGTCGAGCTCCTGCATGTGACGTATTCTAGGTTGAAAGGGGGACCACTGAGTCTAGAAACAAAATATAAAATGGCACACTATTTTAAATCACACACAAACTTTGTGACCTCCCTGTATATAACATTATATCAACATCACATTATAACATATTAAAATAATTATTATCTATATTTCCAAACACTACAGCCACCCTATGTATAAAATAACTTGAACAATTATAGTCCCTACTCTCTGAGATCCTATGAACTAAAACAAATATCATTGAGGGTAAAAGCACAGACAAATAATGCTAAGACAATTTAGCCAAAATAACTGTTATAACAAACACATACCTAAAAATTCAAAAGTAAAATGCATGTATCAGCAAATAGGTCCAGTTTTTCTTTGTGCAGTAAGAAAGTAGATAGTCTCCTGACACATGATTTTGTCTTTGTTTCTACCCTTAAAATCATTTCATAACACTTGCCCACGTCAATCAATACATTGGAAATCTATGTTTACATCATTTACCTAGCAGATTTAGAAGTACAAAATCTTTCTTTACAACTCCAATGTTTAAAAGTAAAGGTGGGATAAACTTCCCACCTGGTAATTTTAGCAACCTTCACCTTCTCCTTGGTAGAAAGTAATTATACATTAATTGGATGGTTACAAGGGAAACCTGCTGATTTCCAGGCAAACTGGATGTGTCAGGTTAGAAAAGGAATAATTGTTCTCATCAGTTTAGATTGGACACCTGGTAAGCCCTTTGGCATTCCTGTATCTGTCTCCAAAAGGACCGAGATAGGCCCAAAATGACCAACAAGATATACAGAACCATGGTCATCTCACTTTCTGCCAATAGTTTTGTACAAACTACATTCACAGAGAATTAAAGCTTTGATTGCAGGGCAGATGGGCATGCATGCTGGGAAGCCGTAGAGCTGGCCACACAGAGCAGATGAACAATCCCTGCTTTTCATAACACAGGACTTGAAGACGCAGCCTATCTCCTGTCTGAGCAGGGAAGCCAAGGGAATAGGAAAGACTCCATTCTAGTATTTTTCCAGACAGTTAAATGTGATTGTCTAGAGAATTTCCATTTACAGTTCCTTAGCTGTGTTTGGCACCTCTTACCAGGATTCAGTATTCCACTCAGCTCTCCGTGCCTAGGGGACGTAGAGGAGAAGGGCTGCGTCCACACGGCCTTGATCTCCGCTGTCTTTTAATCTCCTCTAACCAGGGCAGCAGCTGAGTTACATTATTGCTCCTCTGAGGCTATTTCTATTTACCACAAGATTCAAGCCATGGTTACCAAACCTAAGCCTGGGGAACATTAAAAAGACAGGTTCTTTGGACCCCACTACCTACGATTGCGATTTAGCAAGTTTGAACGGGGGGAGGTGTTGTCAGAAAACTGTATTTTGACTGGTGTTCTCAATGCACACAGTCTCATTTGGAAATCATGGCTGAGAACATCAAAAATATCAGAACACAATCTAGTAAATCTCTAAAGTAGAATTTAATGCATGAGCAATGAAAATTAAAATTTTGGAAGGCAAATCACACATTAGCAGCTGTCTATCCACCTTTGCATAAATCTAACCAGGTTGAGCTGTTTTAAATTTTGATCTAATAGAAAGTTTGGACTAAATGACTTCCAGCTCCACTTCAAGAACTACATGCAGTGATGAACTGGCAAATGTTTAATAGCCACATCTCTAAGTAAAAACAATGTACACATACAAGATATATATTAATGTATGCATGCACGCAATTATTATAAATTTTGCTTACATGAGAGATATGCAATTCTCAATAATAATGAAATATTAACTATCCTTTATTGTAAATTTCCTATATCTGTAACTTCAGTGTGACTTTCCATGTCTTGAAAATGCACTATTAGCTTCTGTAATTCCGTCATCAACAATAGTCTCACAAACTCAGGCTATGAATATGTGCTTGATTACCACCCAATTCAGCACAGAAGTCACTCACGTAATTAGGAAATGAGTGTAGTTATGACACAAACACTGGCTGATAATTTTGTTTACATTAAGGAGTAAGATGAACGTGAAATAAGGAAAGCATATGCTGAACTTCACTAACGCGTCAATAAAGGGAAGGACTTCTTTGCTACACCGGTCAGAGCTTATAAGTACTGGCAGGCAATTTCTCCATGTTTTTTTATGCTATTCATAATATTATAGCCATAGACAAGACACATTTTAAGTTTATTCAGCATTTAACATTTTCTTCATCACTTCTAAAATTTAGACAATCAACAAGACGTTAAATCAAGCCCTGATTTGCACCGTTTGCTGATTGCTATAGCATAATGACTCGCACCTGGCCGATTTTACGCTCTCAACATGAAGTCTGTGAGGGCCAACTTTGGGAGAGACGCAAAGTAGTGTCTCTTTCATTAGATATTTGATGCATATAACCTCAAGAGCAGAAATATCATTTAAAAGGAATAAAGGAATTAGGAATCAATAAGTTTTGAGTATGAATGCTTTGAATATAATTTAACTGTATGTTTAAACAATTTAATTTTCAATAATGGCCCTTTAACAACTGGTTTATAAAATTTCTGAAAATTTAACAGTTAGCTCTCTCGAGCCAGTTGGACCCACTTAAAGCCACTATTAGACATTTGCTGACAATGTACAGATAGGAAGAGACAAAACAAAACAGGTAATAGCCCAGGTTATAGGGGAGGTTAGGAGGTAGAGAGACTGTTAGAAGACAATGCAGGAAAAAATGTTCTTACCTATTGGCAATCTGCACTCTCAGATAGTATTATTTCTTAGTTATATAATAGTAACTCACCAGCAGTGTCCTCAACAGAAGAACAGAAATTAACCAACAAATGGTCAACCGTGATCTCGGGACATCACACCTGCTCTAAAGTGGTTTTCAATGCTGAAGCCCCTCAGAATCACCCATTTTTTTTACTGCAGTTACCAGCCTCACCTCCACCAGAATTCCCTCTGGTAATCCTACATTCCAAACTACCCTCAGATTTTAACTGAGACTGCCCAACATTGAAGGGCATCTATTTGGCTACAGTTCACTTTGGAAAGAGTCCATTTCTAAAAGCTTGTCCTGAAAGTAACTACCATATCAATTTCAACAAGTATATAAAATAACTCATTTCTGTGTTTACATGAGAAATTATATGCAGCATGTTCTTTTCAGAATAAGCTATAATAAAAACAGACATCTCCTTTACAAAATTTCTTGCAACATTTTTTCTAATATCTGGTCATAAATTTCCCAGGAGTGAGAAGTTTACGTTCATCATGTCCTGTTGCCTTGCTATATTTTCAAAACTGAAAGATCAAGAAGAAACAAGCTTTGGTCTGACTGACAAAATGATGCAAGGGACAGCAAGAGTAGTTTCTAGAGCATATTTTTAAAATTGTGTGCCTGGCATCACATTTTAAGTTTGGAAAATCACATTACTTTAAATGGGATTTACATGGTTACATTCCAGACTACTTTGAAATTTCTAACCTAGAATGTTCAACTTTGATGGTGTCTATTTGACTTAAGCTCATGCTGGATAATTTATAAATTGCTATTTCAGAATCCAAGTATTTTGAAGTTAAGAAATCACCATCTAATATTGGTAAGATTTAACCAGCTTTTCCATAAGCTAATTAGCAGGCTAAGTAAAAATTATTTTAACAGAAAATGCAAAAATATTTCTAAAACATATTTATATCATCAAAACAGTAAAGAGATTGAAAAGGATCTGAACGTGAATTTAGAAATATCTGTAATCATTCAATGCTCTGATCCTTAACATAATAATAAAAACATCATATCAGGCCATTTATATTCTCTACTTAAATTACCAACTTTGAATGTTTTCACATTTAAAACGTTTATCTAGATGATGCTGTCCCATGAGGAGGTCAGTTCCAATGACATACAAGCAGTTTTGCATGAAGCCCTCCCTGAGCCTGTATTTTCTCCACTGACACGCCCCTTCTCCTCCTCCCCCACACCTCACAATAGCTGTGTCAGTATTGTTGACCATGTCTCCAAGAGCATGACTCATTTTAGATGATAACCATTTAGATAAAGTTACTTACAAAACTGCAAAGCAATCAGTGGGCCAGTTTAGGGTTCAATTATCCATTTGCCCTTGAATTAACACCCAATTTTACAGACGAAATGATTAATTTGCCACCAAGCATAGGCGAAAAACTGTGGGTACAAACCATCAGATGCCTTTATCCAGCCACAGTGCTCACTTTGCAATTATCGTTTCATTTTTGTCCATTTATGTTCCATCTGTTTATTGCTTACAAACCCTTCTCGTCTATATATTAGTCAGATACCACCTGATGTTCTTTGGCACTTATCACAGTTCCCATTAAACGAAAATTCTACAATAGCTTTTTAAATACTGAATTTTTTATCTTTGCCAATATGAAATTATAAAACCTTTCTTATCCATTTATTGCATCAAATACTTGATTTCCCCAGATGCTAAGTCATTAATCTTGTCTGGATGTATTTCAAGATCAAAGCTCCTATTTTAATAAATTTACATGACAACCAACAGTAAATCTTCGGATGCTCACCTTTCCAGATCTCAACCTGTCTCAAGGCTCCACTGGAAGCTGATACCTACACTTACTTCTGGATTTGGAAACAAAGAACACATTTAGGGGATTACATTTGGACAGAGACAGCAAGAAATCTTTTTACACATTTTTCTTTTTTCTGAGCACATGCAATAAATGTATAGCTCTGCAGGTTAACAGAAAACATGGATGTTATTATGCGTGTTGCTTTCTTCCCCCAGCTCCCTTCAAAATACATAAAACCGGAGCCTCCCAAGATTTTCTGTAGCAGAACTTTGCTGCCACCAACTGAACACATTTACTCGATGCAAGTGGGGTTTTTAACAAATGAGTGCTGGAAAGGAGGATGAAGGAAAAACACATATTCTCTTGGCCCAGATCCCAAACCCCAGCCACAATCCCATTTCTAATCAGTACTACCATGAGAGCATTGAAAGAGAGCCGAGAATTCAGATCTTGACATTCGCAACAGTAGCCCTCCCTTCACAGCTCTAAACCAATTTACATTAATAGAAAACTTCTCCTTTCTTTGTAAGCAAAGGGCACTTGTTTTATTCATACAAACAAGCATAAATCAAAGACTTAGTGCCAGGATTGTCATGTCATGAAATGGTAATGTTGACCTGGTCACTGAGCTGGACAAAGTGACAGGCTGTGAATTGATAATAGTACCAGGTCAGGAAAGAAAACTAATCTCATTCTCACTGGTGAATGCTTGCAAAAAATTCAGGAAGTCTTCCTAGGCAGCCCTAATGTCTTCTTCCCAGGAGCCCAAATGCACTTCCATTTTTTAAAGGGAGAAGAAATTATTTAGACAAGACACACAAAAGATTCCTCCCCAGAACTTCCCAATTAGAACCTCCCAGTAGGGAGTTTGGGCAACAGAATATTTTTGAGTCCACAGAAACTACTGCAGCACAGCCGGAGCTGAGGGTCACTAGCTTGGTCCTATGCCTTCACTTTTTGGATGAGGAAGCAGGTTCAGAAAAGTAAAAGTAATCAACCTAGTTGTGTTCCCAAGCCCACAGGGAAAACCCCGGGAAGGACTAGAGGCCTGAGTTCTGAGCTCATTGCAGGGACTGACTCCAAAAGGAAGCACCTGCCAGCATGTCGGCCGTTGCCATGTGCCCTTGTTCTCTTGAACAACACAGCATCAGCAGGATGAAAATACCCTTGGGAAGAGAATAAGAAAAATAATTTCCATTTACTTTCACTTATACCTGCCCCATTTATCCTGATATTTTTACTTTGAATCTTCTGCGAATTTAAAATATCTTTACTCTGAGTCAAATCTGACCTAATTTGTTAATGCCCATGACTGTAATATTTTCCTTTGACATAAACAGCTGAGATAAGGAATGTTTTAAGTAAAATTAATACATACTTGAAGTTTATCATTTACTTGGCTTAGTGTATAAAAGGCAACAATTTAATACATAGTATGATGATTTTTTTCCTGAAATTTTCTAATGTTTTTACCTCCCTCTTTGGAAGATTCATTTTAGGCTCTTCAAATGTCTTATGGAAAAGATCCACCCACCATCATTACCCATAAAAGCAAGTTAATGGTTTATCTCTCCCAACTCTTCCAGCCCAGCCCCATCCAGACCTATCCCTAGCTCATCCAAGTCTAACCCTGATTCATCTGCCTTCCTGCTTCATCATGACCTTAATCTGCTGTTCAAGTAAGCACCCAAAAACCTTCAAAATTAAATCAGCACTGTTACCCTCACCAGATTGAGATGGCTCTGGCCTTGATAAAGAGAAGGTGATTTCACACAATAGGGCTTGCTATTCCTAGAAATCCAATTTATACCTACAGAACACTTAAGCTTTTGAACAGCTGATTAGTTGTCCAAGTATGAGCCCCTGAAGAGTCTTTATCACCCAAAGACTGCCTTGAGGGAATCCATCATGCCTCCTCTGCCATTACCAGCACTTTCTCTCTTCCCTATGGGGGTGGTTCAAAGAAGAATGGGAAGGAAGGACAGCATCTAGTTCTGATTTCTCAGCCTGTCTGGAACTGCCCTTGGAGCACAGATTCCTTTTGATTTCTGTTTTTCCTATCTCTTCTATTAGCAATCTTTTGCTGAATCTGCAAAAGCTCTGGGCACCAAACTCTATGTAAAGAAAATGAATTCAGAGAGAAAAAAATTCCTTTTCAAAGAATCATTGCCAGGAAAGTGGCTAGAAGCTGCATTTGTAAAATAACCTTCATGTCATAGTGACACAGCGAGACACTATGTTGACTAGACCAGTGAAATCAGACAACAAACAACACTATTCATATGCAAAGATACTGAGGCACCGATTCTAGAAAGTTGTTGGTATGGTGAAGCAAAATGAGAAGACAGACCCTTAAAAAAAAAGGAAGGTGGATCAAAAACCTTTGGAATCCTCCCCACTTCCCTCAGAAACACTATTAAATTCAGCGATCGAAAGAGACACTAAATTTGTTCTGCGGTTCAAGTTCTAGAAGTAAATATTGATTAAGGCTTCTAGATGATTTTTGTTTACTTTCAAACATAGATCAATGGAAGAGAAACTATTCTCCTCCATCTATCCAACTAATAATGGGTATAGATCCTGACCATCACCACTGTGTTAGTCAATAATTACAGTGAGACAGAGATACATCTCCAAGTTTGTATAGAACAGTGTAAATTTGAAAGCAATATCAGATATCAAGAAGACAAAATGCACCAGGGAAAAAAATGTATTCTACCAAAAATTAATCAAATAAATATTTGTGGGACACTTACTATATCCAAAATTATATGTTGGTTTTTTTAAGCACATTATTTTGGTTCCTATCAACACTGTAGGAGAGATGGTATTAGCCTTCTCTTGGAGGTAAAAAAATTGAGCCCGGAGACATTTTTCCATGGTTACATAACCAGAAAAGGTACTAAACATTCAAATTGACTCTAAGTCCAAAGTTCAAGTTCTTTCATATAATAACTTACTTTTAATGCAATAGGTTTCTTATTCTATTGATCATAGAAACAAGAGATTCAAAATTTATGGCATAGAGTGTCCAAAGCCACAGAAGCGAGGACATGTTTGGAGCAAATGCTCGCTGGCCTTTCCAGCAGGAAAAATGAATAACATGGTTATTTTAGGACAAAGAAATGACTAAAATAAGGGTCAGTTAATACCCTTAATGAACACTTTCCATAGAGCAAAGAAAGCTAATCACCAACAGCCATTAATTTCCCAAACAAAAGAGAAAAAAAGAATTATAAACAATTACCAGGTAACACGATAGTTGAAATACCCTAGGCCAGTAAGAAGTGCAAATATATGACTGAATAAAAAGAAATATATTTTTCCTACAGAAGCCAATAATACATATTGAGAACATTTCTCTTTTGCTAAGACGTCAACCATGGCTTTCATACGTAAAAAACAATTCAAGAGAAAGCAATGAAAAAGAAATGATTTTAGTGAAAGCATTATAAAGAGTCTCTTCAATGGGAAAAACAATTTTTCAGATGCTAACAAGAATACTTAAATATTCTGCTGTTAAAAAATAAGTTAGGCATTTTAAGGGGAATAAGACAGTAATCAAAAGAAATTGGAAGGCCAGGGCAGCACACAGTTACTCTTTTCTTTTTGGTTGCTCTCTAAGCATCTTTTTTTCTGATAGATCTCACATTCTTTCTGCCTCACTTCAGCAAATCACTCTGGAAAAATGACGAAGAAGTCACATAAATGAATAAAAATACTTGCAGAACCTTAAAACATGTTCCATTATAAGGCAAGTGCCAGAAGGGTTAAAATTAATCAACGGAAAATTGATAAACACACTCCAATTATAAGACATGAAAGTCTCAAGTTTTTTCTAACAGCAAAGTATTATTTTCCTCAGAGAAGAATCATATTATGTTCTCACACAAAATTAACTGGAGAAACGAAATAATAATCTCAAAAAGATAAAGCAAAAACCAAAGCTGTTTTGAACATCCAGATAATTTTTATATGCTGTTTTAGGTTAAGCCTTATATGACTACACAATTCCCTTTTCAGTTAGTCTGAACAGTAACTGATACGTATTAAAAAAAAACAGAAATGGAAATCATCCCTTATCTCTTGTGCTTTGAGGACAAAACTCCAGTGCTAGTAATACAAGCAGTCAGCTGCAAAGGACCAAATACTGTACAATTTGATTTATATGAAATACCCAGGAAGAGCAAATCCATAGACAGAAAACAGATCACTGGTGGCCTGGGGCTGGAGGTGGGATAAATGAATACAGGGGTTCTTTTTGTGATGACCGAAATGTTCTTAATTTAGACTGTTGATAGTTGTAGAACTCTGTAAATGTATTAAAAATCATTGACTTGTACACTTAAAATAACCACATTTTATGGTATATAAATTATATCTCAATAAAACTGTTGTAATGTTTATATTACTGTCCTATCAAATGCCGATTTAAATTCTAGAAGTGTCCTTTTCCCCGGGTTAATGTGAAATAAAAATAGCTATCCCATGAGAATTCTCTCCTGCCATTTCCATAAGTATGGAAGGTCCAGCAGAGCAGTATTTAGAGTCCGTTTCCCCCTGAAACTCTCCCGACTCACATCAAGATAAAATCTTGAGAATTTACATCCTTCATGTTCACATGGATGGAGCTGGAGAATGTTCTTCTGAGCAAAGTATCACGAGAATGGAGAAAAAAGTATCCAATGTACACACCCCTATTATGAGACTAATTTAAACCTTTTATATGAAAGCTATAA
>CAUYTI010001575.1:0-19943 GCA_963575145.1 Galago senegalensis
AGTGTGTTTTTGATGTTGCTTCAATTGCACGAGGGGTCCTCCTCATAAAATATTATTTGTACCAGAATGTTCATTGCAGCCCAATTCATAATTGCTAGGTCATGGAAGAAGCCCAAGAGCCCATCGATCCATGAATGGATCAATAAATTGTGGTATACATACACCATGGAATACTACGCAGCCCTAAAGAAAGATGGAGACTTTACCTCCTTCATGTTTACATGGATGGAGCTGGAAAATATTCTTCTTAGCAAAGTATCTCAAGAATGGAAGAAAAAGTATCCAATGTATTCAACCCTATTGTGAAACTAATTTATAGCTTTCAAGCTATAACCCAATTTCAGACCATCAATACTGGGAGAGGGAGGGGAGGAGAGGAGGGAGGATGGGTAGAGGGAGGGCGATTGGTGGGATCACATGTATACTTTATCCTATGGGGGTACATGTGAGTCTTTTTAAATGTAGAATATAAATCTCTTAACACAATAACTAAGAAAATGACATGAAGGCTATGTTAACCAGTTGGAAGAAAGTATTTCAAACTATATACATAAAGAACACACTGTACCCCATGATAGTATTAATGTACACAGCTATGATTTAATTTAAAAAAAAGTGAACACCCCTTGTGCCACCCATTGAGTTAAGATATGGAGTATTTTGGGCACATCAGAAGCTGTATCATCTGTTACAATCTCTGTCTCATGCTCTGCGGGATGTCTGCATTTTACGGCTGTTAGATCGGCTTTGCCACATTTCATGTTTACATAAGTCCATGTAGGGGACAGCAGATGTGCCTTGGTGGTGTGGACGACATTTATGCCTTTGGTTTTGTGGAATATGAATAACAGAGTGCGCTGAAAGTTTGTAGTACACATTGGCATGTGGGCTCCTTATATCACTTTGGCTATTAAGAGGATGGTGTAAAAAAATATGCATGTCGGGCAAGTTGGAGCACAAGTGCCTGGTGCTGTGAAACGTACACATCTAGGAAGATAATGAGTGAATCTATGGGATGAGTCAGTCCAGTTTAGGAAGTATGGCCAGACCCGTTTTCTAGCCTTCTTGTAGAAATTTACTTTTTTTTTTTTTTTTTGCAGTTTTTGGCTGGAGCTGGGTTTGAACCAGCCACCTTCAGCATATGGGGCCAGCAGCCTACTCCTTTGAGCCACAGGCACTGCCTGAAATTTACATGTTTTTACAGAAATATGTAAGAATCATGATCATTTCACACCCAAGTCCACATTCAGAATGTTTTTTTTTCCAAGGTACCTTGGTTGAGTTTATAATGCTTTGCCTCTGTGGCATTAATTAATATATCACATTATTACTTAACTATTTAATCTAATAAATAATAAAGCAATAATGTATTATATGATTATAATACATTGTACAATATAATATAATAATAATAATATCATGGGGTGGGGGGGAAAGGTTTCTAGACACCTTTAACGTTCAATGTTTTATAGTAAAGTGTCAGCATATTTTCTTTCTTTCTTTTTTTTTTTTTTTGAGACAGACTCTGTGTTGTCCTCAGTAGAGTGCTGTGGCATCACAGCTCACAGCAACCTCAAACTCTCAGGCTTCAGTGATTCTCTTGCCTCAGCCTCCCAAGTAGCTGGGACTACAGGTGCCCACCTCAACGCCCGGCTATTTTTTGGTTGCAATTGTCATGGTTCTTTAGCAGGCCTGGGAGGGATTTGAACCCATCAGTCTTGGCATACGTGGCCTGCGCCCTGCCCATTGAGCTACGGGTACCACCAGCACACTTTGTATGTAAAGTAATCTGTGTGGTCTGTGGTCCCTTCTCAAACTGCACTATTCAATTATATTGTTCTATAGCAAAAGCACAGATACATCATAACTATGGGACTGTGTCTCCACGACAATTTGTTCACCCAAACCAGTGATGGGCTGCATTTTGGCCCCTGGCTATTCTTTGCTGATCCGCAGCTTAGACTATTTCTCTTATCCTGAACATCTGGGGGAGGAAAATTTAATGTCAGAATATAAATGAAATAAAATACTTTGCAACAGTTATTGTCTTCAAAATGAAATGTAACAAAGAGAAAATATTAGCTTCGGCAAATTTAATATAGATATGAAATACTTTTAATATGTTCATTTTGAAATACTTTTGAAAGAGCTGTTATCGGCCTTGATTAGAGACTAAGCTAATTTAGGGCACTCGAAGTTAGTTTTATAAATTATAAACAACTGTGTAATACAAAACTTTGAATTTCCGCTGGGTATAGACTCAGAGTGGAGGTTTTTCGAGATCAGTTCCCTGAGAATTGCTGCAGAAATTTCTGCCTTTTTTGGTGTGTAGTGAACTCAAGGATTTCTGTGGTTAAATTGCCACAGGGGTTGAAATTCTGCTGTAGGTGCCTGGCCCACAGAAAGTGTCTTTTCTGTTTTTCCGGCCAGAGTTCTACTGGGTAGTGTTTATTTTGCTTCATTGGTTTATATTTATTTGATAAATGGAATCACGATTTCTGCTTAAACACGCCTGACAGCCCCACTTGTACACAGCGATCTTGTTCAGTACAGAGCAGCCGTTTGGGGAGACTCTTTTAATTGGCGTCAGCACAGAACGGAACACACTTATTTAAAACATCCAGGCCATGCAAATATCCTTTCCCATTTTGAAGGCTGTCTTTTTCTTTGTGTCCTTAGCTGTGCAGAAGCTTTTCAGCTTAATTAAGTTCCATTTGTTTATTTTGGTTGTCCTGGAGATGGCCGCAGAGTCTTTGCCTTAAAATCTTTCCCCCAGTCAAACATCATCCGGAAAATTCAAACCAATTCAAGATCAGGGGCAGGGGAGCAGGGAGAGGGGATAGGAGAGCAAGAGGGAGACAGGTGTGCTCCACTTGTGGGCACAACATGTATGGCGCACTTTTGGGGAGTGTGACACAAATAAATATCAGACAGACTCTCCCTAACAAATATGGCCATCAGGTGGATGTAACTGAGGAGTACTTAGTAAAGGGGTTTTGCAAAGACTTTTGAGATTGTCGGCAAGACTGGTGTCCAGTAGCACAAATCCAGGTGGGGAAGGATAATCTTTCTCCACCAATAAGCAGGAATTATAGGTCACTGTGTGTCTAGCAGCTAGGACGGGGCCTATGAACTCAGAAGCAGGGAGGGGAATTTCACATGAGAATTTAATACTCTTGTCATTTTTTTTTTGAAACATGAAAAGTATCCCCTATTCAAAAACAATTTATGATGCCCCCAAATCATTCTCATCAGTGGGCTATGCGTTGAGAAACCTGTCGTTTTCTTTTCTTTATTTTTAAACTCTTCTTTGGGGGATGTTTGTTTTCTTAATACTCCAGAATATTACGGCGGCACCAATGTATTTATCATGGGGGTACGTGTGTTTTTATTACAGTGGTGCAGATGCTTTTCTTATTAGGGTACAGATATTGGGCTACACAGATTGCTTTACTGAAGGTGAGGTTAAAATTCTAAGCATGCCTGTCACCCACATTCTCTGCCTTGTCCCCACCACTGGTAATTTTAGCCCTCACCCTCTATTATTTGCATGCACTGTTTACCACAAATGTTCTCAAAATGTAACGATCTTCACCTGCAAAATATTTTCCCCTGAAGCAATGCTAACGTGGTAACAGCGTGGACATTTCCAAAGAGGACTTGTAATTCTCTTACCCGGAGCTGCCCCACCCAACACCGTCAGAGGTATTGTCCTGTAAATAGGTAGAAATTTCATCAGTCCATCACCTTGGAAATCATTTATTTATTTTTTTGATAAGTAGCTTCTACCTTTTCATTTATTATTACTCAATATGCAATGTACAAATTTTATTTCATTTTAGCGGTAGCACCTGTTTGCTGAAATGGTTTGGTAAAATTATTACTCACAGCTGTCGTAATAGCTGCCCTGATAATTATGGTTTTTCTATTTAATTCTTTGTAGCTCTTAACAACCTGCACCCTTGAATGTGAATAAATCTTATCATTCATCTTAATGAATGCTTGGCTTTGGGGGGGTGAAAAAATCTATACAGCTAACTTGCTAGGTTGATCCTCAGGCTAAACTTTAGTAGCAAATGAATAAATACTACAGAAAATTTCATTGCCCATAAAAACACTACATAGGAAGGCTTTTTGTAAAAATGTTACTCTCTCGGTTGAAACGGGTATGCGGTTATAAACTTGGCATTTAAAACCCAAGCCATTTAGTGTACACTATCAATTTCCAAAATGATCTGGGCATGAAAATATTTAACTCCATCCTATAAAAGGGCATTTGGCTGGTTCAAAAAGCTTTTGGGCCTACTCCCTAAGAAAGATCAGCATGTAACATAATTTTTTTTTTTTGGCCGGGGCTGGGTTTGAACCTACCACCTCCAGCATATGGGGCCAGTGCCCCACCCTTTTGAGCCACAGGCTCTGCCCCATGTAACGTAATTTTGAATGGTATTAGAGCAGTAGGGATTTCACAGGAACAGCAACAGAGGTGAATGAATGTTTTTTGCTGGCAATATTTGAGTGCTATCATTGAAATACCTGTGTGAAAATCTGGCCAATCACACTTGTTCTTCTCAATGCTTTGAGTAGACGTTACTCTAAATGCACAGTTCTACAAAACAGACTCATGGTATACACTCCAAGGAGAATCTTTTTCTAAAGTTTTTCATTTTCCTTTGTAAGAATTCTTGGCATTATTGCATTTTCAGGCGTGGTGGGTCTCTCCCCTTGATATACAATCACACCTGCAAATTACTTTTCACTCTTTCCTGGTCAATGCGATGAAAATTATAAATATTGATTCTCACCTGAGATATTTATACAGAGTCATTGAAAAGGAAAAATGAAATGACTCTCTACAAAGACTACGCTATGTTTCCTTAATCAGATTTATTTGAACACAGTGGGCTACGATTTTACCCTTATAATTCACCGCTTGATATATTTTTAAAAAATCAATTGAATTCATGTAATTCAATCAAGAGTGGGTTTGTAAACAGTCACAAAAAGGCAAGAGACAAGCATATAAATGAATCCATTAAAGACTCTCTTCACAAGGAATATTTTGCTATAACTCTTGTTAAGAATTCATCTATTTATTTCAGTTATAAATTTCTCTGAAGCATTCAGCAACCAGAGACCAGGAAAAGCCCAAAAACTTAATTCTCAACTTTGTCTATTTTCTCAATAAATCATTGAGCTTTGTTTCTCTGCCGTCATAGTTGCCCAATATTCCAAATATTACTCAACCTTTTCCCAAATATAGGAAAAGAAGGAATACTACCTGACGCATTCTATGAAGCAAACATCACCTTGATCCCCAAACCAGGAAAAGACCCAACAAGAAAAGAAAATTATAGACCAATATCCCTAATGAATATTGATGTAAAAATATTCAACAAAATCCTAACAAACAGAACCCAGCAACACATCAAAAAAATTATACACCACGACCAAGTAGGTTTTATTTCAGGACCTCAAGGATGCTTCAACATACGTAAACCTATAAATGTAATTCATCACATAAACAAATCAAAAAACAAAGACCATATGATTCTCTCAGTTGATGCAGATAAAGCTGGAAATTCTTAATGCTACTTGTAAGTCACTGTGTGATTTGATACCTGCATAGTTCACTAAAATCATCACCTGCTCCTCCTTTCCTTACTAATTTCTCTCACTATCTGTACTATAGCAATTTTTTGTTGTGTCTTACCAGAGTTTATTCATGTGTTAGGGCTTTAGTGATCCTGTTATCTCTGTTGGATGTTTTCTTCATTTCCCTTTTATCTTCTCTTGGTTATTTTCTCTTTATTCCAATGATCTCAGCTAAAAATTTAATTTTTCAGTTATTTCATGAAAATAAGGCCTAAGTACCAATGGCATCCTCATCTTCTCTTTTGTGAAACTTCTCATGGTTGCAATCAAAGGTTATTTATTCTCATGGTTGTAATCAGAGAGTTATTTGTTTATGAGTATCTGTCTAACCTTGTTAGAATTTAAGCTCTTTGACATACTATTTTATTTGTTCAATGTTGTATTTTAAGCACCTAATATAGGTCCTTGCATGTAGTACTTAATAAATATTGGAGTTAGTAATTGAGTGAATAAATCTGCAGAAAAATTAATTACTTGGAATTCCATTTAGCTGATTTTCAGTGAGGAATAATGCAGCCTACTATTAGTCTGGAGACTTTATCGCTACCAGTTTCTATTAGAGTCAAAGTGAGGAGGTAAATCTCCAAAAGTAAATAACCAAGACAGATGATATCTGCTTTTCATTGCTTGGGTGTGATTTTTGGCTACAACATAAGGAATAGTGCCTACCAAGCCAACCTATAGTTCCTATCACTGAACTGAACTGTAGATATCTGACCTGCACTTAGGCTGTTAACAAAGATTTTCATATGTAAGAAATATTGTAATTTCCTCTGCAATCTACATTAGTTTGTTGTTGTTGTTGATTTTTTTTTTTAGATATTTGAGCTCACTTTTGATGATGATTCTTTTGAAAAGATACTTGAAACCAGTAAAAGGTTAACATAGTTAAAACTATGAAAAATAGGTTCTATAGGCAAAAAAGAACCTTTCAAGGAAGTGAAATTTGATGGCTTGTGTGAAATAATGTATATGGATGCTTATGCTACATTTCAATTTTGTGAAAGGGGTTTATACTAATCAGCAATTATTCTCTTCAATAAAGGAATGAGAAAAGAAACTTATAGACTTCACTGAGAATTATTTTATTTTATTTGCTTTTTTTGAGACAGTGTCTTTCTGATTTGCCCTTGATAGAGTGCAGAGGCATCGTAGCTCACAGCAACCTCAAACTCATGGGCCTAAGCAATCCTCTTCCCGTTGTTACTCCACCAAAACACTAACTGATAATCGTTTTTGTTGTTTTTCTTTTAGGCTTTCACTAATGAGGATAACTTGTTTGTTTATATAATTATAATTGTGTGTGTGTATAAATTTATTTTAGTTAACATATTATGAAAATGTATTTGTTATTATAAACTTTTGCTGACTAATATTGGACAGTCAGCCATTGTTTTATTTAATTTCATATATGATACAGTTATATAAGTTTTCAATCTTTAGATATTTAGGTTGTTTCCAATTTGTGACTTTTGAAAACATGCTGCAGAGAGTATTTTTGTACTTACTCCCTTAATTAAGATAATTTTCTGGAAACTCATTTTCAAAAAAGTAGGACTTCTAGGTTAAAATAATGGAATATTTTTATATGTCTTGATATATACTAAAATTTGCTTTACAAAAAATGATTAGACAGCTTCTAGAGGAATTATTTCTTATATATTCCTATTTAGAATAAAGTAGGAAAATTTTATTTCCTATTTTAGGAAATTTCTGAATTTTTCAAAACTTTGCAGCAATTATTGATATTTATTTGTTAGTGATTAGTGGTATTAGTGATCATTTCCCAATTTTTCAAAAATTTGCAATAATTATTGATATTTACTTGGATATGTGTTATTATTTTTAGTGGTTACTTTTCAGATATAACTTAACCATGTTTTTTTTCTGTCATGAATTTGGAGAAAAATCCTACCATTACCATTAAATGTGAGAAATAGGATTCATTGTCATTACTCCTGTAATTCTTGACCACCAGATACTTCCTTAAGGTGCTGGAATAGGAAGTGACTTCATACAATAGGGGAATGTGCTGAAATATATAAGTTTATAATTTTAAGGCTTGGCATATTGCTGGAAGTTCATATCATCATTTCTGTGGGATTCTGGTGCATATATGTTGGTTTTAGGTTGTTTTTTCCAAATGAATTGTCTGACATGGTGGGTATGATAGGCAAATGATTATGTTTGGGAAGTTGCTAACTTAATGATTTCAAGAAAGAATTCTTATACCTTGAAACACAGATTGAGTCACTTGTTGGAGATGAACGCATAGTCCTCAAGTTAAAGGCCTACCAAGAACTTGTTAGGTGATTGGAACCCCAGCCTTAGGTTCTGAACTTCTGATCACGATGATGAGAGTTAGCTTAGGAAATGAAAGCAGAAGGCCATTTTCCAGAACTGGTAAACCAACTAAACATTAGGGGTGTTAAAAAAAAAACAAAACCAAACTTTAAACGTGCTTCAATTTACCAGTTAACCTGAGCGAAAAATAAACACTTTGCAATTGGGCAGCTCTCAGAACCAGAATAGGTTTTAAGAACTCCTGCCTGCCACGTGGTTAGGTCAAGCAGCATTTTTGGATAGAAGCCCAAAGTGGGGCAAAAAGAACAACTTAATTGGTTACATCTCAGTTGAATCAGCTGAATGCTACAATTGACAAAAATCTCAGCTGCTGTGTAATTAAGGGAAACTCAGCTGTGTTATATGAGTATAGTCTCAAGTTAATTAGCATAAATGATTCCACCTTGGTTTGGTCTGTTGGGCTCAGTACAGGAGCCTAGTCCAAATAAGTGGTCCCTGCAAGCTTTATTTAGGAGGAGTTAAAAGTTTAACCCAAAACATCTGGATTAAAGCAAAACACAGATTAATTCTCAGTCTTACCTGCCAGTGGAACCTGGACCCTTAAATACCCTACAGGGTTGACCAGAGTTAGCTCTGAGTCTGAACCTTTCTTAACTGTAGTTGTTGCAGTTCAGAAAAGCAAGGATTCAGATTCAGATAACTGACTTGCCCAAGATCACATTTCTGATTTGAGATGGTGTCAGAATTGAGATCTAGACCTATGTCCATTTTTTATCTAGTGCTTTTCAGCTGTATAAAATGTACTTGATGAAATCAAGTACTAAATGAGGAAACATACTCAGATTATGTGTATGGAATAAGGGAATATCATGGTAGAATCATATTTCTGAACATGATTTGAGTACTTAACACATTTTGTTTTAGGAAGAGTCACTGTTAAATTCTGTGTTGTGACTGTATAATAAATAGTATGTATGTTCATTGCAAATCATTTTAAAAAATGTGAAGAAATGACAAATTACTAGACATCTCATTTCATAGTAATATTTTAAACATCTTGGTATTTATTAATGCTGTTATTTATGTTCTGTATACAAAGTGGTGTGGAGGCAGGCAAGATAACTGGGTTACACATTAGGAAATTTGAATAATCTGTTACCTTAGTTTTTTACCTTGACTTAGGGGTTCCATGATAACCATCTTTTTTTTAAATTATGAAGAATCCCCCTTTCCTACCTTGCTTTTTCCTCTGATTTTTGCTAAATTACTTCTATTGAAAAATGATATGTTGATTTCCAATAAGATAACTATATGAACAGTACCACAGTTATCTATATTTAGTGAAGAATAAAGGAAGATGATGTTTAAGTTAACTCATGTAGTTTTTATTCTCAAAACTGTGGTATGTTATACTTCTGGAAATATTAAAAATAGCTTAAACATCACCAGTCTGACTCTGTAAAAGCTCATGTTCTCCATGAAGTTAGTGTTTGGAATGAATAGTTTATATGAATATAATTACATCTGTTGAATTTAAAAATGCTGATACTCTGATTCCTTTGAATGTTGGTATATGAAGTAATTTGTTATTTTATTCTCAAAATGATAACTGTTTTGGTTCCTAAGTACTAGGCTAACATATCAAAAATTTGCATATAAAATAGTTTTTAGAAAATTTTATGCTATATAATGTAAATAATTTATGAGGTATGATATCCCTCAAATTTTCGTATTTTTGCCTACTAATTCATTTTTAGGAAAAGCTCAGAATAAAGTTTTTTTTGTATTTTCCTAACTAAATGTCATGGAAGCTGTCATCTAAAAATCCTTTCTACTTTTTAAGGTTCTCACTTTTGAGGCTGAGTACTGTGAAGGCAGTATTCAAATTTACATTCATTGTTGTAATTTTGGGCAGCATTTTCATCTACTTGTCTAGTGGTTGTATATTTTACTTACTAAGAACTAACAGAAGGATTTTCTACTGTCTCACTAGTTCATTGTATCTTTTTGCTTAGTCTAAGATTTTGCAAGTGATATTATAATGACCCCAGTGAGATGCATCATGGGATCTTTTTTCAGAGTGCTAGTTGCCCAGTGTCCTACTTATGAGATATTTTTTAGTATAAATTTGATAAAGTTATATAATTAAAAAAGCATGAGTATTACTTTAGTATAGAATTAGAGAAATATTATAAATATTTATAATGAATAAAACTGGAATAAGAGTCAGTTCTTCATTGTTCTTCAAGAAATCTTAATGTAAGAATAACATTTAAAAAGTTTATTGATTGGCTAGGTGCCTGTGGCTCAAGTGGCTAAGGGGCCAGCCACATACACCTAAGGTGGTGGGTTCGAATCCCCAGCCCGGGCCCACCAAACAGCAATGATGGCTGCAACCGAAAAATGGCCAGGCGTTGTGGCGGGTGCCTGTAGTCCCAGCTACTTGGGAGGCAGGAGACTCGCTTTGAGCCCAGGAGTTGGAGGTTGCTATGAGTGTGATGCCATGGCACTCTACCCAGGGGGACAGCTTGAGGCTCTGTCTCAAAAAAAAAGTTTATTGATTGAGAGTTATTTAATTAATTATTTATTACATTGTTCCTTTACTGATTCTTGATGGCAAAGCTGTGTATAGAGTGGACATAGCAATTACTTTTTATATGAATAATTTTAATTAATGTTTTAATACAGAAATAATACATAAATTTTTGTTTGAGTTATATTAAATTTCACTGAAATGCTATTTTACTGAAAACACTCAACACCCTGAGATCGTTCTAAGTCACGTTTCTCACCTCTGTACCAGTTCTGTGTATCCTTCTTCTGTGAAGATTCACCAAGATACAAACCTTTTTGACCAGCTTTCCTTTCCTGTAAATTTGGTCTAGTCCAGTAATTTAGCTTGTAGTTACCATTTACTGAGTGCTTTTTTATGGTTGAGTGCTTAGTTTTTGAGTGCTGCAGTAGGTAAATGCAATTGATACATAGTTTTTACTCAAGTCACATTAATGTAGAGACAGATTACTGAAACAATAACAATTACAGAGTGATAAATGCTTTCATAAAGACATCCACAGGTATAAGTGCTTAGAGAAAGGACAGTAAATTGGGGATGTGTGTCAGAGTTTGTTTTCTTGGATGAAATAACTCCTGAACTGAATCTTAAGGAGCGTGGGGCAGTGCCTGTGGCTCAAAGGAGTAGGGTGCAGCCCCATGTGCTGGACATGGTGGGTTCAAACCCAGCCCTGGCCAAAAAAAAAACAAAAAAAACAAAAAACAAAAAAAAGAAAGATAAGGAGCAGTTCCATATAAAGGGGATTAAAAGTTTGTTTCAGCATGTGCAGGAGCTCAGTGATGTGAGAAGACTTACTTTTTTTTCTCTGCCTTGTTTCTCTATCTTTGAATCCTTTTTAGTAAGAATCATTTCTTTGTATTTTCACACGTCCTCTCCAATACTATCTTTACCCCTTTATCAGAAATCTAAGTGCTTTTCATTCTTACAAGTCTTCTGTACTTCATGATGAGTGATGAATGAAGAACTTGGTATTCTCCAGATATTTTGCTTCCAGACAACTTTTTAAAAAATCACCTTCTTTCAGCAGTCTTCTGGCTGTGAGGTGCTATACCTGCTTCATCATAGTTATTCTTTGTTGCCGTTTGGATTAATCTCTAGGATATCTCTCAAGAACTTTTGATGTCTGTCTTACAGTTTTTCTTTGTGGCCTGTCTCTCCCTACGCGTCGTGTGCAGTTTCACCTCACAGGTAAATGCTCCCTCCATAGCAGGCCTCTCAGTTTTTTCCTGTTCTAATGACTTGTATTTGCATGCCATTTTAGCAACCAGCATTTATAGCTAGACATTGAACCCTGGAATCACCATACTGTTTTCAAAATCTGGGATGCTATATAATTACCTATTCTAACATCAACATACCTTGCTGTGGTCTCCTTTCAGTAACCTGACAGTTGTTCTTATTGAGGTATCTGGTTTCTTTTTTTTTAAAATTCTTTATTAAATTATAACTGTATACATTAATGCATTTATGAGGTACAGTGTGCTGATTTGATATACAATGTGTAATACACCTAACTGATTAACACAACCATCTCCTCGCTTACTTATTTGTTGTCGTATGACATTTATACTCTATTCTTAATAGTTTAGAAATGTATCATTGCATTACACACATTAGGTTAGGTCCCCCCAAATACCTTCACTCCTCCTGGCCTCCCCCATCCCCTTCCCTCTCTTTGCTCTTCCCTCTTGTCTGGACTATAGTTATGTTTTACCATTCCTATGAATGTGTAGAGGTATTTGGTTTCTTGTATCTCTCCAGTTCATTCTTCTTTCTATGAAGATCAGACCAATTGAATACTGCTGTAGTTATTCACATATATGTAAGATTCTTTAGCTTATTTGACCGTGGCACTCTCTCTCTCTCTTTTTTAATCCTATATAAACATGTATGTATGTATACCTGCTTGCAATGCTGGGGGGAAAGTTACATACTCATCTTGACTGATTTATAGAAACCCATGTTCTTTCATTTTATGTGGATTCTTAGTGTCTCTCAGCACATTTTTTTATTACATAAATAGTACATGTTTGGAATAGAAAAATTAGAAAATACAAAGGAAACAGATTTCAGGTTAATATGAGTTATTCTCTGAGAGTTGCCACTTCCAACATCTTGGTGCAGATGTTCTCCAATGTGTATGAAAACCTGTGATCAGGTATGCTGTGATAAGAAGATATTATACATTTGTTATTTAAGTTCTTTTCCTCAATCAGACCCTGTTCTTAATAGTAAAGTAATATACATGAACCTACCCTCTGACATGTCATCTAAATATTTTCAATGTTGTTGAAGCTCCCTTTGTATTACTTTCCAATCCCATTTGTTTTTCTTCTTTAGAGTAACTCATTTCATTAATATTATATTTATCATTTCTTTCCTTTTTTGCACGTTTTCAAAAGATGTGCAATTATCCACCATTTGTTGTTCAGTTATGATTTTAAACACATAAAATTTATAAAAGCTTGTGTTTGAATTTGTATGGTATTTTTTCTTTCTTGATTCAGCATTATGAATTTGAATTCATTTATTTGAATGGTTTCCTTAAACTTGAGAACAATTTTATTAGAAAAAGGTTCTATTATTATCTAAACTTTATAGATGTGGAAGCTGAACTCAGCTATGTATTGAGTAACTTGCCTAAGTTTATACGTTCAGTGTCAGTGTCTGGATTTTAACTCAGCTAGTCAGTCTCAGCCCAGACTCTTAACCATTATACAGTACTTACCTTCACTGTTAATCAGGGCAGTGCGCCCTAGATTGTGATGCTCACTGTCCATGGATATTTTCCTTCTATCTACTTATTATATATACATTTACATGTGTTTAAAATACCAAGAAATTACGTGCAGCAACATTGGGTGCAGAAACATCTTTAAAAGGCTAAGCGAAAATAACTTTGAATCTAGTAATGTCCTCGCCAAACAAATTTACTTTGTAGAATAAGATAAAAATGAGGACAATTTTAGGCATACAATGACTTAGAAACTATGCTGTTCATAGATCATTGCTGAAAGAATTACTAATGGATGTACTGTAGCAAGAAGAACAATGAACTGAGATAAAATAATGGATATGGGATATAATGATACACAAAGAAAGCAGTAAAACATGCGGTTAAATTCAAATATAATTGAAATTTTGGGACAGGTGGTTTTGGGATGATTCAAGTGCATTACACTCTTGTGCATTTTATTTCTATTATTATGTTGTAATATGTAATGAAATAATTATACAACCCACCCTAACACAGATGCAGCTTAATCTGTCAGCAGTTGTTTTATGATGGTCTCTGTGCAGTGAAAATTCTCTGCTAATGATGGTCTGTATTTGCAGCCACTGCCCTGCGCTAGCATCACTGCTGTAGCTCTGTCTCAGACCATCAGACATTAGATTCTCAGAAGGATCATGCTCCCTAGATCCCTCACATGTGCTGTTTACAGTTGGGTTCACGTTCCTGTGGAAATCCATGCTGCTGCTTATCTAAAAGGAGGCAGAGTGCAGGTGGTGACAGGCAGTGGGGAGCTGCTGCTCCCACAGATGAAGCTTTGCGCCCACGGCTGCACTGCCCCCCCCCCCACAGGCCACAGACTGGCGCTGGTCCTTGGCCCAGGGGTGGGGACTGAAGGATTGTAAGATATATATATATATGTGTGTATAAATGCCCACATATGTATGTATGTAAACACAAAGATAGATATTTACAGATTTCAAAAGCATGATCCTTTAGGAAGTAGAAGGGAAGGGCTTGAGATGAGGAAGTGTGAAAGTCCAAGGGACTTTTGCTTCATCTTCATAACATTATTGAACAAAAAAATTCTTTAACATATTTCATAGTTAGGTGTTTTGTTTTGTTTTTTTAAAGCAAATATGCCAAAGATTGCAATAGTGGTTAAAACTGTCATATTTTATTTCCCTCTCTCTTTTTGGTGTAATTTTGAATTAAAAAAATATCAAATCTTGAGAAACACTTGAGTGTATAGTAACAAAGGTAGCATAGTTTTTTGTTGTCATTAAAGAGATAGACTCTTGTTATTGTGCTCAGGCTGGACTCTAAAATCTTGGACTCAAGCAGTTGTTTTGCCTCAGCCTTCTGAGCAGCTGGGACTACAGGCTTCTGCCACTGTGTCTAGGTTGTGGCAAGTTCATGAATCTCCACAAATTCTCATAAAAACAGTTACTAGAGTAACTGAAGGAAGTGACAAATGCTGGCAAAGTTGTGCTGAAAAGGGAGTAGGGGGTTCTTATAAGTGATTAGTGGGAATGTAAACTAGCACAGCCATTGTGGAGAACAGTGTGGAAATTTCTCACAAAACAAAAACCAGAACTGCCATGTTATCTAGAAATCCCACTATTGGGCCTATACTTAAAGGAAAGGAAATGAGTACGTCAAGGAGGTATTTGAATCACCATGTTTATGATAGTACTGTTCGCAATTACCAAGATACGGAGTCAAACTAAATGTTTCTCAACAAATGTATGGATAAAGAAAGTGTGGAATATGTACAAGGAACACTATTAAGTCATAAAAAAATGAAATCCTGTCATTTTAGGGCAGGATGTATGGAACTGGACGTCATCATGTTAAATGAAATCTCACTGGTATGTGGAACCAAATAAAAAAAGTAAAGAGTAGAATAGTGGTTACTAGAGGCTGGGAAGGGTAGGCAAGAAGGAGGATAGGAAGAGGTTTGTTAAGGGATAGAAAATAACAGCCAGATAGGGATAACAAGTTCTAGCATTCTGTAGCACTGTAGGGTGACTGTTGTTAACAATAATTCATTGTATATTTTCAAACAGCTAGAAGAGGAGTTTGGAATTCCCAATACAAAGAAATGATAAGTGTTTGAAGTGATAAATATGCTAATTACCCTGATTTGAGTATTTCTGTACTCTATAAATATGTAAAATTATGTGCTAATTAAATATTAAAATAGTTGCTAGTATATCCCACTGCTTATGAGGGGTTGGGTCCAACAGTGGCCAGCAGCAGGAATGATGGGAGAATAGCTGATGACAAGGAGTGGTTAAAGGGAAAGAGACCACAAGTAGTCCTGAGATCTGAGATCTGAGGTGCTCACAAATTACCAGCAATGTTCACTTCCCAACGAGGGGTACTCTTGGAATGGAGAGCTCACCAGACTGCAAACAGTAGTTGTATTGGGAGGGAGGTTACAAACTGTTGGTACAAGGGGAGTCTGTGAGTACAGGAGCTCCCTGAGCCTTTAGTACTCTCTAAAATGCTCAACAAAATTAAATTCTGTAAGGAGGAGAGATTTATAGGAATAAAGACATTTTGATCAGTGCAGGAGCTGTCAGTGAAGGAGGGAGAGCATGCAGATATTAGTAGGTGAATGACCAGAGTGTGTCACTGAAAGTGGCAGAGATGAGGCTGCACGTGAGTGTCTCCTACTTTTTTGATATGTCTTGTTAATAGTAGTTAAGCTAGGAACTCTATTCTGTTCCTATTTCTCTCTCTCTCTCTCTGTTTTTTTTTTGCAGTTTTTGGCTGGGACTAGGTTTGAACCCACCACCCTCAGCACATGGGGCCAAAGCCCTCTGTTGAGCCATAGGCACCACCCCACACTTCTCTTTTTTTAGCAGCTGAAGAGAAACCATCTAATTTAAACATGTGCATTTAAAATGATTGCATTATCAGTCCACAAAATGATATTGTGAGATAAAAGAGGCTAATGACTGATTAACATACCCAGGAAAAATGAAGAAATGAATGGCTACAGTCAGAGGAAGACACTAACCCAAATTTATAAGCTGAGATAATGGACAGTGATAGAAGCTCTGAAGAATGCTGTGAGTACGAAACAGAAAAGCTTGTGAATGAGATGGCTAGGCAGTAAGAATGTATAAGGTACCTAATAGAACTTCGGAAAGCATTAAAAATAGAAAAGAAAAATTAAGAGTCGATTCGATGGAACAAAGGAATTGGCAGCTCAGAAAGTGCAGCAAGGAAAGTATAATATAAAAAGGATAAGAATGAAGAAAATCATATTAACTTGGAAAGATAACACGTTTCTGGGAAAGTATGGAACACGAGTAAGGAAGAAAATAAGGATAATAAGAGTCTCCAAGGAAGAAGACATTGCTGATTAATTTCAGTGGTGCTTCGAGTGGTATCATTAAGAGTGCCTGATAGCAGGGATTAAATACACACACACACACACACACATATGTATTTCAGACAAAGGGGAGTGTTAGGATAAACATACAAACCTTTCTAATTACCACAAAGAGAGGAGATAAATAGACTGCAGCTTGATATTTCTGAAATATTTATAAAAGGTGTTTTTATAAAATTGTAGGATACAACTGAGAACATATATTAATCCTATCAGTAAAAAATGAGCTTAATTCATCTATTGAAATAAAAGATTTCCATCATGGTTAATAAGGCAGAATTCAACTGTATGTTATATATAAAAGACGTGTGTACAGGCTAAATGTGAAAGTGACTCAAAGTTTAATACAACAAAAGTGGTCATAAAAGTACCAGACATACATGTAAATAAAGAGAAGCCAGGAATTGTAGTTTTGATAACAAGGTATAATTAAGGTTAAAAACCATTAAGAAAAGCAATTTATAATGCTGAAGACATTTAATAATGGGAATTATTCTTGTACATAGTATGCCTGGTCAGCTCTTAAAAAGAAGCTAGAATGTGCAAGGAGGAAAAGATAGACACATTAATAGTTGGGAACTTTAACATTTTCTATTCAAGACACATCCAGTTTATGAAACAAATGTTTGGAGGATATACCTTCAAAATATGATTGATAGATTTGATCTTATTTATATCAAACTGTAAACACTGACATTAGGGGATTCTATCTTGTTATTAAGTACACCTTGAGCATTAATGAACATTGAACATACAGCCATTAGTAAGTTCAAAAGAAACTTTAGTAAATTCCAAAGAGTGGAAATAATATAAACAGCATTCTCTAAGTGCAATAGTGAACTGAACAAACTCACTCCAAAATGGCAAGAAAGGATGATCATGCATAGGAAAAACATGGATAAATAGAAAACCCAAAGATGGCAGAAAAGTCTGATATATTAATCCAAATAAATGGGAAGGCCTATACATGAAGTATATGGCTGAGATAGTTATGTGGGAAAAGAGCAAATGCAGGGACAGGCTTTGTGTGAGAGGTGTGTAAGTAGGAAAAGGATGAAACATGAGGTGGTCAAATAGGAGCCACCCCCTCCTCAGAAAGACCAGGCATCTTTACTAAAAGGATACAAAACTAGTAAAAGACAAAAAGGATGAAGAGGTCACCAAAACAAAAGTTACATTTTAGTTCACTCATAAGAAACAAATTTTAATAGTTATAATTTCACCAAGTGTGTTATCACATAGTTCAGGAACATTAGAGTTTGAAATTTTCATCCACGTGCCTCTTATTCCTTAATTTTAATTTTAATTTTGGTCTCAATTAGATTTGGTAGGATGCTTTATCTTTTTTTTTTTTTTTTTTTTTTTTTTGAGACAAGGGTCTCATTATTGTGCCCTTGGTAGAATGCCATGGCATCACAGATCATAGCAACCTCCAACTCTTGGGCTTAAGCGATTCTCTTGCCTCAGCCTCCCACAGGTGCCTGGGACGACAGGCACCTGTCACAATGCCTGGCTATTTTGTTGTTGGTGTTGCAATTGATTCGCTGGCCTGGGCCGAATTTGAACCTGCCACCCTCCGTGTATATGGCTGGCGCTGTAACCACTGTGCTACAGGCACCGAGCCAGGATGCTTTATCTTCTAATGTAGATCATTGAAACTGTTCAAATTGTTCATGAATTGAAAAATGTTTGAAATAGTTTTTTATAGTTGAAAACCAGTAGAGGGAAAAAATCCCACTGGATAATTTCTGGTAGACCAGAGTCTGACAAGATTTTTTATTTTCTATTGACTGCTTTCTTATTTCATTTCTGCCCTTTGAGGTTCTACTGTCTCATTTGGGAAGCAGTTCTTTGTGGATTAGGGATATGTTAATATTTCTGTAGGAAATATCAGTGCATTTATTTGATGTTCATGGTAGCTTAAATATTTCAGCAAGTCCACTACTACTCAACAGAAAAATCATAATAATACCACCGGGTACATGATGTGACAAAGATGCTATGTGGTTACAGATCTAAAAGAAAAGAATTTAGAACAAATAATACCTGTCTGAATGTTAGAAATTAATCATCTAAAAAAAGAGTTAATAGAACAAAGAGTGCACATTTGCAAAGTTGATATAATGCAGTTATGCACAAGATAGACTAAAAATAGAGGTTTTGTCTTTATTTTTACAAAGCTTAAGAAAGTTAAGAAATAATTTAGCATTTTGTGCTGACATTTACTGTTTTGCCAATTGTTTATTACTTTATTATATATCCATTGTTCACGTAGTTAATATTTATGAACTGTATGTTAAGTACTCTGAAGCATTACATGTAAAACGATGACCTGTATTTTGGGAGGCAGTTCTCCACTGTGTTTTTGCATGTCTCATATCATTGTTTGTTCTAGACTGTCATTTCAAGGATATAGATTGTTTGTTTAGCAAATAGCCTTGTAAAATAGACATACTTTGGGCACAGGAAAGATTTTTTTTTCCTGACTGTGTAATAAAGATGTCTTCTTCAGAGGCAAAAGTCGGGAAGATTTTCTAGCAGTTTCTTTAGAACCCTGGAGTTTTCTAACTTGCTTTTATAGTGGGAATATGACTCAAGTAAGAAAGTGGCCTCAATTCCCGATTTACATGTATGGGCTTCCTCTTTTGATATGGTTTTGCAGTTTCCCGTTGTCTTGGTAGCTCTCTCTGATGTCCTCAAATATTGTTTTTATATTTTGTACATCTTTTCTAATTCTCAGTGTGAATCATTTGCTTAATAACTAAATCATTTTATTCAAGTATTTATTGAATGGCAAATATGTGCAAGGTGCTAGAGGTATAGAAGAGTACAAAGCAGAAGAAATTCTCTGTTCTCCTGGAGGTTATCTTCTAGGGGCAGGTGGTATGAAATAAACATACACCTAAAATACATAGCATCTCCAAATGTGCAGTGGGCATAATGCAGGAAAGGACAGAGTGAGTGCTGGCATATTGACTACTGTTTTAAGTAAAGTCGTGCAGGGAAAGCATCTTTGATAAGGTGACATGTCGCGACCTGTCGGGCTCCTGTGGCCCTGGCCTCCATTAGCGCAGGAAGGAACCAGGCGAGAAGCGGATTAGAAGTACAAGCTTGTGGAAGGCGAGCTAGCCCTTACTTTCCGGGTAGCCCCGAGCAACCTCCGCACCAGCCTTTTATTGAAAGGGAATGATACAGGTGAGGGGAGTAATTAACCATGACTACAGGCTGAGGGCACGGGCTCCTCCCACAAGGAACTCCTGTGGAGGAATGGCCCG